>VYZQ01039431.1:13158-63428 GCA_013400655.1 Mystacornis crossleyi
AAGCAGAACTCCCAGGGCCAGTGAATGAAACCAACACATACAGATCAAAGGCAGAGGCACTCTGCAGTGAGTCCCTGCAAACTGAAAACCTCTGTTCTCTGCTAGGAACATCGTCTTCCTGCTCGAGTGTGCGGGGGACTCGGAGCTTCTTTGCTATGTGTTGGCAAAATGACTTGTTCCCTGGTGCAGGAGTTGCAACACCTGTGGTTTTATGCTCAAAGGCCTATTTCTTTGTCAGAGAGAGCTTTACATCCCCCTGGATGAACTCTTTAGGTGCTTTGCCATATAGAATTCAGTGATATTTCCCCATCCCCATATTTCCTTTGGCTTCCCAGCTGCAACTGGGATCTGAGTCACAATGCTCCTGTTTCAGTACCAGTTGCTGCTCCCTTTCCCACCAAATGCAGTTGTAGCCATTAGGATGACTTGCATCCTGCTGCACGCAATATGCCCGATCTTTACCCTACAGAGGTATTGTTTGAAGGGCTCTGAACATTTTGAACAAACTGGCCTGGCAGGGGGACATTCAACTTCCCTTCCTTTGCGGGCACAACAGCCTGTGTTTGTAAACAGAGCCTTAGAGGAGTAGTGGGAGCCACTGGAGGACTGTCAGCGTTAATTGCATGTCAGCTCCCTGCCGGGGACAGGGCTAATGAGTCATCCTGCAGAAAGAGAATGGCCTTGAGAAGAAAGGCAAGGAATTGGACAGCAGTAATCACATCGACAGAGGAGCCCAGAGCCGCCTGTTGGGATAAAGGCAGAGCAGCATTTGGGGACCAGGGCTTCCCTGTTTGGATTTCGTTAAACAGAGATTAAGCAGGTTCTGAATTTGTAAAGTTGAGGTATTATTGCTGGTGCATGTATTTAAACAAGTGCTCATGTGCTTGGGCAGTTGTCTGATATACCGTATAAACACTTTCAGTTTATAGGTTTTGGTGGCCTTTGTGTTTTGAAAAATACCTAAGGAAAGAAATAAAAATGATATGTTGATGGGGAGTTTAATTCAGGAAATGTTGAAAGAATCATACAAGCAACCACTTCTTCAAATTAGGAAATTTATTTTTCTTTTGAAAACATAAGTCAAAGATTACATCCTTTTTGCTGAAAACTGTCTTCTAAAACAATGATTTTTTTTTCCATGAGACCCTATTGTTAAAAAAAGGGAAGTTTTTTTTAAAGTTAGCATTGTGTACATAAGTTCACTTTATTCCAAAGAACATTTTGATTTGAAAATATTTATCAGTGTAGTTACATGAATAGAGGGATTTTATTTATATCTTTTTCACAAAAGGAAACACAAATAAGAAAAATTGGATATTGGTATTAAGTTCTAAAATAAGGGCGTGTGTTCCCATTTAAAACTATTTTGCCAAAAAAAAAAAGGCTAATAAGAGAGAAATAGTTAGACACACAAAGAAAGGTAATATAAATGTTAAAAGAATTTATAAAAGGATGGCTGTAAGAAATCCTGGTAAGTTATTAGGTCTCTCTGTATGCTCTAAAATGAGCTGCCCTTTAGCTAAGCTGTGCCTGATGGGTGTTTACCTAGCCAGCTCTTAACAACAGTGAAGAATGGAAGATTCCTTGCCAACCAATTCCAGCATGCCACTGTTCTTACTGCAGACATTTTCCTTGAGATTGAATTTGTGGTAACTTAAGTTCATTGCTTCATGTCCTGCACTCCTTGAGTATAAAATTAATTCACTTGCCTCTTTCAGCAGCTTTTTCTATGCTCAACAACTTTCTTAAATCTTCTTCAGAGGAAACGCCACATTTTCTTATTCTTTCATGGTATCTAGATCACTGATTGTTCTAGTGTCTACTTGCTATTTATTATTTACTGAAAACCCAAGAGAAGATGGGGGAGGAGGAAAGGTAAAACTGGACGCTGCTGTAAAGAGAGTTTGTTACTCAGGAGAACTTCTGCAGGTAGGTGTTAGCTGCTAGTTGGAGTGCCAGGGGAATGGAGTCAGTGCTGAATACAGCCAAGCCACAAAGCTCATCCTGAACACATCCCAGTTGTGAGTGGCCCACCCTCATCCTGTCCTCTGTAGCACATAAGCAGTGAGCTCCCTGATCCTAGAGCAGCTCATGGCAGTAGCACCAGGAAGACCTATATGCCTCAATGCCCCTAAGTCATACAAAAATCGATGTTTGTGTGGCTGACAGCCAGCAGAGTAAAGGAGGTACTGGCTTCTCTCCCAATTTATGCAACATTCTGGTTTTTATCAGGGTTTCTCTGAGGTTTTCTTTATAGGCAAAAAAGCATATGGACAAAGGGGTGTTTCCCTTTATCTGCATTCACCTGTAGAATCCAAACCTGGTTTGAAACAGTTGAGGGAATAATTCATTTAGTTTCTAAAGTTGCTTAAATATTGCATAGTCGCCTGGAACTGTGGAACTTCATGGACAGGGAAACTCTTCTTTTGAAGGCTGTGTATCTCTCAGTAGCAGTGACATTTGCAGGAACTCCTGTTTACCCTGGACTCCCATTTGTGCCTTCTAAAAGGGTGTCTGTTTTGGAGATAAAGGTTTCTAATGATCCAGGATATGCAAGAAAAAAAAAAAAAAAGAACTTGCAGAGAGCTGTAGGGACTGTGTGGTTCCCATTACCCAAGGGAGGATGAAGCACTGTCACCTCCTTCCACATGGATAGCATGGCGTATTTACCTGGCTGCTGCTTATGCTAGATCTGATCTGTGGAGTAAAATCAAAAGGTTGTCAATCCTGCACCAAATTAAAACAGAATAATGAGAATTAACGTGCTTTATAAATGCCAGTTAAGCACACTCTAAGCACACTGTAATTATAGTCAGCTGCCTGGCTCCTGCAATCCAGTAGCACTGGGTTTAGGAATTGACTATACAATTAATAGGAGCTTATATTAAAGGAATTAGTAGAGTTACAAAAGCTTTGTAACAAGAGTGTGACCCAGCCACGGACAGAGACAATGAGGGTTTGTGTGCTGTAATTAGCACACACAAAACCTCCCCATTAACTTGACAGTTTTCCATTTGCCTTTTATAGAACTGAGCAGTGCAAAGCACCCTCAGCCCACCAGAGATGGGAGCTGTGCAGTCAGTATGGAAGTACTTGGGATCTCAATGTTGTCTCTCTTTGGTCAGTACCAGCTGGTCAGCTGAGATGCCTGATGAAGTAACTTGTATATAAGGTCAAACTCTGCCCCCACACTGCCTGAGTTCCAGGACCAGCTGCTACCAGCCCTCTGAAGAGATGAATCTCCTTTTCTCTTCCTTGCTCACCTGAAACAAGTGGTTCTTAGAGCAGAGAAATATTTTGACCTGTTGCAGGGGGCCTGATGGTTAAAGGAGAGAAGCAAATGCAGGAGGGAAGGAATTTTTTCATATATGAACTAAAGTATTAGAAGAAATCTCACACTGAATTCAAGACCAGTGTCAGTATTTGTGATCTGTAACAGCTGGAATCTTTGAGGTCATTCTGTAGGTCTAGGATAGAACTGGAGAAGGATTGTGGGAATTAAAGGTAACAAGCTAGAGAGGTGTCTGTATGAACAGATTTATGTAGGATATCTGAACCTGAAGAAAGGCAGAAAAACAGAACTTGAGGACTAATGGAAAACCCTTTTGAGGCAAAGAATATTCAGCAGCAATTTATTTGCTTCGAGTCCCATATGGATCAGATGGTGCTTAATACAGAGTCTTTTGGGGCAATTATCTGTGTGAACGAGGTGGAGTGTGATGGTTGAGGAAAAGGGTTAGTGTTCACCCTCAGCTCATGTGTAGATGTGCTGATTAGCTCCAGAGGAACTCTGCTCATAAGACTTGCATCACTGGTGCTGCTGATCTCTGGGACAGGGCTGGCTGGCTGTGCAGACCTGTGGCAGTGAAGGACATGGGGATGCCCTGCAGTTGCTAAGGTTCAAGGAATACTCAGATCTGCTCCATTCATCCACTAAAGACTTATTTCTTCTCTTACATTTCTCTAGGATACTGTGATAAGATTCTTTCACACTGAGCAGGACTTCCCTTCTTAAGGGAGGGGAGGTGACTGAGATCAAGTTAAATGCATGACAGGGTCTTTCTGTGCTGGGACAAGCACCTCTGAAACTTGGTAGGCAGAGATGATCCAGAGAGCAGCACGCAGTGCTCCTGCCCAACCATTGACTCTCCATTCCTCCTATTTGCTGGATGTAAAATACAGTCAATTTCTGACTAAAGGTCTCTCATGGGAGAACCTCTTTTAAGATTTTTTTCACACTTAAGTTGACCTGTTCTTCCCATTAAGGTTTGATTTATGTCTACTGCCTCTCCAAAGCCCATTTGTATTTCCAAGAGAAGCTCTTCTCTGTCATTTTTGCTGTCATCCTACGGTTTTGGGAATGGGCATTAATCTAGAAGTATGTTATTTCTGTCAAAACTTTCCTGCTACCTGACCATGTATGTGGACCTGAACAGCATTCTAGTGCTCACCTGAGGCAAGGTGCAGCCTTTCCTATTTAAAAAAGCAATCTTCTTTTTCACTCACTTTTCAACATTTTGCCACTTTCAGAAAAAAATTTGTGTTACAAGTGGCCGCAAAGAGTATCAGAGTCATTGCATAAAAATAATACCATATTGTTTGGTTTCTCTTCTTCTAACTATGCAGTCTGTGCTGGGGCTTCTTTTAAAGCACACATTGCTGGTGGGCTCTGGCTTTCCTGTAGTGCACTAATATGTAATACAAATGACATCTGTCACGTTTGATTTGTTCTGGTGCTTAAGTTGGGGGAAGAATAGCTCTCACTTGTGAGGGGAAGTTTTGAGTCTCTCCCTCTGATTTGAACTGCCTTGCAGTTTGTTATGGTCAGTAAAGAGTGCTGCTCTTTGCTGAGGCTAAAATAAAGTCCTACTAGTGCACTGATCACTAGCAGTAAATACAAAGGTAATGCTTCTCGAAGTTCCTGGGCTTGAAATCTTGCACAGCTAGAACAGTATATGGCTGAAGCAGTGTCCTGCTCTTGCATTCTTTCCTGGACAACCTCTGCTAGCCACAGCAGAAGACAGGCTATAAAGCTAAATGGTCCATTGGTGCTGTTGAATTTATGTTTTTACAAAGATTATTTGACTATCTTTCACCCCTTCTTCTCAAAATGAGGGCAGATTACCCAGCTATGTGCTGTCATGTTGCTTAGATTGTCCAATATGTACCACTTGTTATCCTAAAGTTGGCAGTAGCTGGAGGGTTAATGTTATCTGGGGTTATGCCAGTGGTGAGTTAAAAAAGATGGTTGAAAATAAAGTGTTCCAGCCTAGACACAATTGTTTGCTGTCTTATTGTTGTCTTAAATGGTGAAAAAGCTTAAAACATGAGTGATATTTTTATAATTAAATTAAAAATTTAATTACATTTCCTACTTCATTTGGTCTACCCCACAGATCACTTCCACGTTGCCTAAGGCTGTGTGCCTCTGTGCCACCTGGTTCTTGGTTTTCTGTCATATTGCTCCCTGCCTGGTGTCACAGTCTGTACTGTGGGTGCAGAGGCTTTGTCCTGTGCTGCTCTTACAACCTGAGGCTTGCCTCATGATTTTTTCTCTTTTAAAAAGATTCGTTCATTGCCTAAACCTTTCAGTTTCTGCTAATTCTGTCTTTTGTTCTTTGATGTTGACATAACTGATAGTTTTCTAAAGCTATGTGGCAGATGGTTTGCATGAAGCATAAGCAAATAACTTATTCTCGTTTGCTTAGAATGTTAGGGAAGCAATGTTTGTCTAGATATACTCTGATGTGCCTGCACTTTTTCTCTGAGCAGAGTTTGTTTTTAGCATGCATGTATGGACAGGAGCATACACCCAGTCTGCTTCATCACACACTTGTGTGCACTCCTGTTGTGTGCCCTGAGTCCAGATAGATTTCATACACATGGTCTGACAGTCTGATGGTTGCTATTATGCTTCAGAGTATGTTTTCAAAAATAATTTCCTGCCACATTCCTGACTGTATTTGTAGGCTGGGTTTATCCTCTTCCCTGCTGCTCCATGATCTGCCCCTAGGTTACTAACAACCCCAACAGACAGCCTGGCTCATGCGACCTGCTGCTTAGACACAGATTAACTCCCCACCAGCCATATGGGCTACCAACTTCACAAATTCCTCTCCTTTTGCTTTCTGCTCTCAGTAAAGTTAATGGACAGTTTGCTGGTAAAGAAAACATAAAACAAAACCCCAAACCTGTGATATAATCACCTGGGTTTAACGCAACTGGCCCCTCCATCTGCCTTTACACTGGGATTTGTGCATATAAAGCAGAATATAGTGCTGTGCACAATGCAGGTTCATCCTGGTGACTTTCCCTTATGGCACAGGCACTCGCTTACAATACAGTGGAACTAGGCATAGGCATTATACATCACACACACATAACCGTACATAACTGTATGTTCTTAAAAAGATTGCCATTGTTGTGGTGGGCTTTAGTTAGCAGTGACTCTTGTGGTCATTTCTTAAATGTTATTAGACTGGCAGACCACATTTCAAGGTGATTTCCACACTACCTTTCCAAGATACATATTTGGGGAGGAATGCATGACAGGCCAGAAACAGAGAGATTTTATCAGAAAACCAAACCCTTCAATGTCAAGTGCTGACTTTAGGATGCACTTTATAATGTCATTTCCTGCCTGTGTCTTAGATGTTGGGTGGCCAGGATGCTTAGGAATTACTGGGCTGAGTCTCGGAAGTGCTCAAGGCCAGCATAAGCAATTGTCAGGGGTGTGCTCTGCCCCAGCCCTGTGCCTGGGCCAGTTGTACCCATGGCTCCTGTCCAGGCTGAGTCCTGACTGGCTCTGCTTGGGCTTCTTGCCACCTGGGACAGACAAGGACATCCAAAAGGGATGGGAACATTAGTCTGCACTCTGGAAAACATGCTGCTTGTCTGACATGCAAGTGGAACCGCCTTAAGCCACCTCAGGCAATCACTAGTCATGAGATATCATTTTGTCACTGAGGCACTCTTAAATATTTAAGACTTGGGGTACAGGCTGCGTCCAGTCACTTGTGAATTACATTTTATATCACTAGTTTGTACCGTACCTTTATCTGCAGTGTGTGTGTTTGTGTACAGGTAACCTGATCCCTATAAATATGTCACATTTTCATGTTTATTCCTGTTGCTTGGCTATTTGCATTTTGCTAAAAGTTGGTTCCTTAATTTAACCCTGGAGTTAAGACTCGCTTTGCATAGTAGATTGCAAGCATTAGCTTATAGAGTCTTTTAACTTCTTTGCTAAAGGACTAAATGGTTATGGAAAGAGGAGGACTTCAGGTAGTCCAGTGAACTATAACTGGTGAAACTGCTGTCACAGTTCCAGCAGTGCTGGGTTTACAAATATGTACTTTCCTAAATGCTTCTGGAGGGGCTAATTCTTTGAATGTTTTGGCAAACAAGGAATTCAAAGCTTTAAGAAGAATCAAATGAAAAATACAATATAATATAAACTTTAAAATGAAATATATTTTCTTCAGTATTCTGTGACTTTTAAAGAGGAAATATGGATATTTTTAGTCTCTTTAGTCTCTTTGACTTTTCCATGTGTACCGCCATAGAAATTCAAATATATCTTACTGGACGTGATCCAGCACTTTACAGGCTACCAATTTTCCTCATCCCTCCTCAAAATTAAAAGGTTTGCTAATGGTTTTTGGGTTCTCCAAATTTTTCAGTCTTTGGGAAGAGGAAAAAACCAGCCTCCTCAAATTAAGAAGGACTGAAGTATGGCCTCTCCAGTGACAGAATGCAAATTGGGATAGAATGAAAGAGAAGACGCACTCAAGAATAGGTAGTTCTTATTTTCCAAATGATGAGGGGGTTTCATAAAAAGACTTCTAGTATTTATTTTTAGAAAAAACATAATCTTTCCAAATATCCCAATTTATGATCATCTTTTTGCTTTCATACTGAACATTTGTAGAGGCAGGTATCATGTGTGAGAAATACTGAAAAAAATTTGGGAGTTCCACATTAGATGGTATATTCGACTTGTCTGATACTTCGGTTCCTGCCTTGAGCCGTAGCTGCTACTACAGAAACAAGTAACATAAAATTGAAGCCAGCATCCATGCTTTCAAACAAATGGAGTTTATAACTGATTTTTGACAAGTGCTGATTATTCTGAAGGAGTATATGCAATTTTATATGCTGTGTTTTGTAAATGGAATTGCCTTTAATTTATCTGTACAATCAGATGCAAGTCTTTCTCCTGGTTTTGTTCAAGCTGGTAACAGAGGAATGAGATTAAAGGGATGAGCTGCTTTCCATGTAGATTCATTGAAAGATTCTGCTGGAAATATTACATGAGTAGAGACAGGTAGAGCTATCCTTCATTACTGGGGTGCTGGGGAGCTAAATATCTGAGAAGATCCATCCTCAGTTGTAGGTTCTGTGACCACAATATGTCATTCTTTGCAGCTAGGTGGATTTAACTGTGTGACTGACCAGAAGGATCCTGGCTTTTCTCCCTCTGAGCTTAATGGTGAAAATCCCTCACTTTCATCTCAAAACCAGATTAAAGATTTGTGGTATTATTTGAAATGGCTGGGACTGTCTTTTGACCTGCCTGTTTTGAGCCAAATGGATCTCACCCCCTTGGATCTGCATGGCTGTTCTGACTGTCTGAGGACACAGGGCAGACGCAGGCCTGAGGGCAAGGCAGGTTAGGAAAGAGAAGTTACAAGGGCCTGTCTTTAGTCTTTGGGATGTCAGAACTCTCATTTAATTCTAAGGTTTGAAACACCCCTTCAGCAATGAGGGAACTCCAAGGTGCCAACCCGTGGTGTGGCTCTGCAGCCAGTGCAGAGCACCTGGAGCTGGCCAAGAACAGTGAAATAACTCCTTTGGTTATTCCCCGACATGAGCAGTGCATGAGAAGAAGGGAGTTGTTGCTGTTTGCTGTGCTCTGCAGGGTTTATATGCACCCTTATCTGGCAGGGTCAGCGTAGACACCTGGTACAGTTTTAAGGTCTTTTCCTCTCTGATAATACACATTCAGCTTGAGTGCTCTGTCCCATCCTTGTGTAATGAAAATTTCTCAGCAGGATAGTGATTCGTGCTGTGGCCCCAGGTTCCTGGGAGGAGGGGCAAAGGGGGAGGAAGAGATTTCTATATCAGCAAATACTTTGGAGATGGATGCAGAATATTTAGGGAGCACGTGCAAGCCTCCATGTGAGCAACAGGGAACCAAAGTCTTAATGAAAGCCTTTGACAGGAGGGTAGGGCTGGCTGCCGTGGTCGCTGGCGCTTAGCTCTGGTGCAGATGCCAGCCAGGCCCTGCTGACATAATCCTCTTAGGGAATGAAAGAGTGGAAACCGTTTCCATTTGCTCCATGTTCTGTTGGGATGCCGTGTTTGCTGTGTCCAAGTCTTCTACATTTCTCCCTGTCTTCTGTCTCTGAGACACGGCAAGACATCTTAGGAAGGGAGAAGCGCTACAAATCTTCCTCAAATGGACCCGGATGGATTTGGGATGGAGAGCGATAGGAATAGGTCTGCCTCCCATGAATCACTTTGGGCATGGACTGTCATTCCTTACAGCCTGCCTTGCTGACTCTGTACATCTGTGCTTTATTCCTGCTGTCTTTCTTCTCCAATGCTGGACCACACTGCTTTTCTCTTGATCTGGTCGTTTCCTTAAAGATCTCATGTAGAGTCACTCTGCTTTCCACAAGATGCCTTCTAAAATTTTCATGATGGTTTTGTACCTCTTGAGACTAAACAGATGCTGAGATCAATATTCTAGGCTACTTCATTTCTGGTACCAAAATTCCAAATACAACCACCTGTTTTTTAATATAGGGAAGAAAGCTCTGATCTAGGTCTGAATTCTGCTAATCACAATCTGAAACACGTCTCCTTCACTTTTTTTTTTTAAGAAGGAATTACAAAACCAGATTTCCCACCAGATCTGGAGAGCCTGAGCAGAGCTTATGTCTGACCACTATCAAACAGGACTGGAGTGATATTTGGTGCCTCAAAATTCTCTCAAAGCAATGTGTAATACCCCAAACCCATGGGTAAGGTTTTGCCATTGTCAGTCTAAAAGGACAGGTCTCTGCATGTTCGGAGAAAGAATCAAACCTTTACACCCTGTTTTTGCTTCCATTTGTGATTTTTATTTTGATTTTTAAAATGTTTTTCCCAGACTTTGACACTTTATAGCGTTAAATTAACAGGTTTTTATATACCTAATGTCTGTGGTGCACTGTCCTCTTGTCATTCTGGGAGAAGCTGGTCTTAGTCATATGGGTTTTGGTCTTTGTACTGGTCAGGTCAGGTAGAGGAGCAGCATGTTTATTTCAATATTAAGCTGTCAGCAGTTTATACCAATATATTGTAAGGAAAAAGAGGTTTCTGAACATTATTAAGTCTTTAGTTTGGGATTAGGAGGTTTTAAGACAGATTTAATTAAACAGAGCAGGGACACCTTTATGAACCTGAAGTTGGGGTTAATTCGCTCCCCTAATGTGCTCCATTTCTTGATTACACAAAGATGAAACAAATTCCATGTCCTACCTGGGGAGCCCTGGATGGGAATATGAAGTTTCATCTCCAGACAGTTCAGTGCCCTGTCAGTGAAGCTGTGATTAATAACCATGTCAGGGGATTCTCAGTGCTGGAAAGAAATGAACTGGAGCCACGTCTGACAGTGAGCCAGTGCCACACAAGGAGCTTTCACAGACATCGTGGCCCTGGCTGAATGGACCTGAGAGATGAGGCCCTTCAGGGTTGCAGCAAGATGGGGGAAGAGGAGAGGAGAGATCCAAAAGTTGTCAGAAGGTCATGATGAATGGAACCAGAGATAGCCAAATTTAAATAAGCACCTTTGTGCTTGGCACCTCTTGGACTGTGATGAGCCCCTTTTCACTTAAGTGGTGCAATGGGTCAGATGTAATTGGAGCTTATCCCAACTGCCACCGCCACGGTAACCAAGCACAAACAAATCTTTCAGAGCTGTCGTGAGTTTCTGATGGTTTTTCACTCGATGCTTCCCACTTCTGCTTGTTTATGGCCCCCATGTCTCAGTGTTCAAGTGGCATGAGATTTGCAGAGGAGAACACTGTGACAGTCTGTGTTACACCTGCAGAGCTATTCATCTTTAAACCTGTATTCATACAGACATGGACCTTACGCTGGTGAGTTTCATGCTAGATGCATAATAAAAAAAAATAGGCATGAGTGTATTTTGTTAGCAGAAATGAATGAATGAGATATTTGGGGATATTGCAATGAATTTTGTTTTGTAGAATCAAGCGTTTGCAGAGCTTTAAACCCAAAAGGGACTACCTTGTCTCTGACACCATATAGCTCTGTCAGGTCTCTTAGTTCTCTCTACACTGAGGTTTTGTGTGTGACTAGAGCATCCTCTCCCAAAAGGCACCTGCCCTGATTTTGAATTACTAGAGGAGAGTGTCACTTTGTAAAGGATAGTGCCACTGTGTGGGAAACAGTTCCAGTGTTTAACTGCTGGAGTTATTTGAAGTCTTCCGCTTCTTTCCATTGTGAGTAGTATCTTCCAGCTATTGAATGAAAGACCCTGTATGTACCTGGAACTGGAAACATGCTCACCTGTGGCTGTTGGTCTCATGCTGCTCTTCTCTTTTGCGAGACTGAACAGACAAAAACGATAGTTCTCAATCCAAATACACCACAAGTGTTGGACAAGACCTGGGAAAAGCAGGTTCCTTGTTTTGTAGTTTCGTGTCTCTATCTGAAATGTACCGCTATCAGCTCTCTTTAATTAAAAAAAGCTTCAAATCCTTAAATTTTTTGTGTGAACTGATAATAGATGAACATGCAAACCAAGTTCCTGTATCCTTTGCAGTTGCTTTCTCATTTCTTACTCCAAGCATCTATATGAATTTGGTGGGAGTTCCTGCTGGCAATCACAGCTGAACAGTGAGTCAAGGATACAAATGAGGCCCAGATTTTTAAAATGTTATTTTAGAAGTCCTATACAGTTAATGCACTAAAAGCATAAGAGTGATTTTTTTTTTTTCAGTCAGGCCACTTTATACACACAGTATTCGGAGAAAATTTTAGGTCAGGAAGCAGTCAGCATTTAGCTGTGTGCAGTATTCTGGAGGCATCCTGGTGCAGACTTGATTTTCTCATTGGGCCTTTTAAAATTGTTTTGTACTGTTTCTGGAATACCAAACAACGAGGTTGTAGCACTGTTGTCATGCAGATCTGCACTCTGGCCCTGCAGACAGTTAAGGAAGGGCAATAATGCCACCTTATGTCCTGATTTGTCACTGCCGAGCCAAGTACTTGGTTCAAGTCAAACACGTTCTGAGCAAGGAGTGCTGTGGGCTGAGTCCCCCCTGCTTCCTGGGGTTATTTTCACTTGGCCAGAAAGAATCTGTGATGAATGTGGAAAAAAAAATAGAAGACAGTTTAGTCCCAAAGTGCTAACATCAAAACCTGTGAACATAATGCTGCAAGCTTTCAAACCTATAAATATTTACATGAAACAATTCCTGGGTTATTAATTCGCACTACTAATTTAAAAGATTTTTAAAATAAATCACACTAAACGTGGAACTGAATTGGAAATAGATGTTTACAGGCTTCCATTTGCTTTTGACTTTTGCATTGTTTTCTACAAAAATTTGAATTTCTGAGAAAATGTAATTACCTGAAACTTAGTAGGAATGTATTTTATAAAAAATAGTTCAGATAGTAGGAGCTAACTGAGCATCAGTATGGCCAGATTCAAAATTAACATTTAATAATGTTCTCTGATTATTGGTTTGTAGTCCCAGTCATTTGGAGAGGGAAAATGTGGTTTAAGAATTAAGGAATACAGTGTTTTCACTGAGTTTCTAGTTGAGGATGATGCGGCAATCTGCTGGAGGACCTTTACTATTTTTCTTGCATAAAGGTGACATAGTCCTGCCAAGTGGGTGTGGCTGAAGTCATTGGAACTTACTGAAATGAGTAGAAGTTGAATATGATGCTCTCAGAAAATAGGTGGACAGGTAAAGCTCCTTCAGGTATAAGGCCAGAGACTATTCTTCCCAGTAAAGACTTCCTCCCCTTTGGTACAAATGTGTTTTCGCTGTTACTAATTTTCTGTTGGGAAGCTGTTATGCTGCTCCGAACACAGGCACACTCAGGGAATAAACAGGTTTAGAACATAATGCAGTAGGACAGTAGAAGTGCAAAGACCCTAATACTTAAGGGTGTCAGAATGTCACAGCAATTTTGCATGTATGGAGCTTGCAGAAAGTATGAATTTGATACAATTCCGTAAAACTTTTAGGGGCAGGCATGTGATCACGCTGAATCGTGGTAGAGGAACATCTGCAAGGGTTGGTGACCTTCAGAAAGGAAAGATGTTTCCTGTAAGGCAGCGAGTTCAGTCTCACAAGGGGACACGTGTGTGTTTGGTTACCTGCTGCACGTGCTGGTACAAGGAATTTGCCACAGTAGATCTTATTAAAAATAAATTGGCAAACTCACATCTTTAATGGCCAAATGAATGGTCTTGCATAGGTGAGCTGAATGCCTTGAATGATTCTCTGGAATTGAGAATTTATAAAGGACTCTTAATTCAGCAGAACTTCAGAGCACCCAAAGCTGTTCTTCCAGTTACAGGTGCCTGCTTTTCTTTTTCTCCAGTTTCTGGGGGCTGCGTGCCTGATATCCCCCAGCCCACGGGGGAAATATGGTCCTTTTCCTGCAGAAATGGGCATGCAAGGAGTACTTCATTTCTCTCAGCTGAAGGAAGAAAACCCAAACAAAACAACCATAACCCAGGTTTTGATCTTCCTATTACTACAGCATGGATTTGTTTTTCTTCCTACACAGTTCGCATGGTAGGGGGTTGCTGTTGTCTAAGCAACTTCTTTGGGATGGAATCCTTTAGAAAGAAAGGAAAAAAGAATCCACTCACTCTCCTGCTTTTGTAATCTCATTCCAGGGTTTTGGCATCATCTCCCTGTGTGTCTGTTGTGCAGTTTAGAAAACGTTTTACTCTGCCTTTGCTATCTTTATGCCCTTATGGGCTCCTTTGTAGGTAATGCCTCCTCCTTGGTTTGAGTTCATTTCATTTGCTTTCCTCCTGAACCCTTATCTTCTTGGTTAAATAGAGTGCTGAAATAGTTGGCAAACTTTGAACATCTTTAATTATCATTAGCAAATTTTTGAGAACACAGCAGACAACTGACAGTCTGGTCTTCAGAGTGCCATTAAAATCGATTAGAAAAGACTGTTTGTATGCGTTGTACAAATTTGTTTGTTTTCTAGCACTGAGAGTATAATGAAAATGTCCCGGCCAGACTTAGCTGTTGCCGTAGTACCAGTCAAAGCCTGGGACAGATGAGTGAGGCATCGTTGTTCTGGCTTACCCAGGACCTCTGGGCTACTGAACGTGGCCCTTCTGAGCAGAAGGCTTGCAGGGCAAAATGAAATCCCAGTGCAGACTGACTGCCCTGCCCCTTCTCAGCTTCGAGGAATGTCTGCCTGCATGGCACTTGCCAGTGGATTATGAAGCCACTTGTATATAATGACATCACTTAATTATATAAATCAGTAATGTACAGGGTGAATATCTCAGGCAGATAAATATATTATGTCCAACAAAAATCAATAAAAAATGCTTTATTTAAGAAAAAACAGAAAACTGAAAAAAAAAATGGTCTCAAACATTCCCAAGGGAAGTTTGAGTCGGAGGTCGGGAGTGCTCAGCCTGTTCTCTGGTGTGCAGGAGGTTAGGTCTGTTTAAGTGTTTATTTTGTCTAATATAAAAATGCCTTCTCAGTTTACATGTGCAAGAATGCCTCTAAACATTTGGTGTCAGTAATGCCTTATGCCTGAGGAGTTTCCCAGGATAAACCTCCCTAGCACCAGAGTGTGTAGAGAGAATGTGGTGAAAACAGGGGTCAGAAGGATGAGGCTCTGCTGCTGGCCATGGGTCTCCTGGCTCAGTTTAAATTACTATAGAAAGCTTTCTTGGTTATGTGTGTCCAACAGGAGAGATGCTGGAAACAGCCTTCACACTTTGTGGAAATTCATCTGGCTTTTCCCTTTGCATTACCAGTGTGTTTCTCACAATGAATTTGTCACTCCATTTTTGCAGTCACACATGAGTTCGAAATATTGAAATGGAGCTTAACAAAATGTCTTAGATTTCTCACTTAGATCAAAATTCTGAGTGGTTGTATTTCAAATCAGTGATACTTTCTCTCAGGTTTCCTTGGAAATATGCAGACCTCTAGGAAACACCTACAAATGTGCCAACTTCAAGCTTCTCAAGAAATCTGGTGTGTTTGATATGATTTCTCACACTGTTTTGCTGACAGATTCACAGTTGTCATGGTTGTGTGGATATCACTGTCCAAGCTCTGCATAGGTGCATGTTGTAGTGTAAGGTGGAATTAGGGGGTGTCTGGAGACGGTTTCCAGCTGCTTTGGCAGAATATTGTCTTGGATCTCTGATGCTGTTTTGCTCAGCTGAGCTGCCCAATACATGTTACCACGGCTCATCCTGTGAGACCGCTTGGATATGCAGGAGAGATGGTTCTGATTTCCCCACCTGTGTAGTGTTAAAGACTGTTTTTACCAGAGAAGAGCTGAGTTTTGCAGGCCCTGCAAACCACCAAGTGACCATGTACATCACTGCCTGGTTTTTCAAATAGCTCCTGAAAGATATTCCATGTTAGAGACTGGGGTGTCCTTGCCAAAAAATGTTATAGGGGCTAAAGTTTGGTTTGTGTTCAAGGGAAGACTAAGAAAGTTCAGAAAGGAGAAATCCAGCCAGGGTTACCAACCACTGAAAATGTTCCTCTGACTTGGGAAGTTCCTGGGCTGAAAATAGTTGGAGAGTGGAGGAATTTAAGGGAGAAGTATCACACATCTGTGTGCTCTGTCTAGCTACTGAGACCATTGTTGAGGCTGGGCTGCTTACTTAGGGAGGTGTTCCCTCTGATCCAATGCAGCAAACATTGTTTATGTATAAACTTTTTTCTTTTAACATAGTTTTCTCCTAACCTTATATTCCAGTCTTGGTGAGTAGTGAATTCTCAGATAATTTGGGTATGAGGTATTTCCATCCAGAGCTGAATGAACCCTTTGAAGCTGCAGACCACTGGGCATACAAGGGAATCTAGATTTGTTGCAAAGATTTTGCTTCCTTAAAAAGTACTGTACTACTGCAGAAAATGAGCTTTATACTTGGTGTCCCATTAATTGTGCCCCCTTACATGTGTGGCTGCTATGCTTTGGGCTCCAAGGGAAGTGCCTGTGTGAATCCTACAGAAAAAGATGACAAAGCTGCTGTCTGCAGCTCTGTGCGCTAGAAGGGCAGCAGAGAACAAATGCTGAGCACCCCTTTTATCCACTTTGCCAGCCTAAAATTAGTTAATCCACTGATGAAGCCAGATTTGAGTAGGATGTGGGAGTAGCTGTTGCAGTGACAGAGATGAGGGCACATTTCCCCTTTGCTGACCTGCTGTGCAGGCAGGGACAACAGCTGAGGATCTGAGCAGCTGCTGGTCAGTGTGTGCTAGATGTCCCCTGGGAAACCACAATGACAAAGATGGTAGAGTGGCTTGATGAGACAGTACATGTGAAAATATTTTAAGTTTTCAGTCATGGCATGGTTGACTCAGGCAGAGAAACTGTAACTGTCAAGTGAGCTTCAGAGGTGGGAAGAAGGCTCAACCCAAACAGGTCGAGAAGGGAGGTTTTTGTCCATTCCTGCAGGTCTTTAACCCCACTGCTGCAGCATGTTTTTGCCCACAGCCTGGTGGAGCAGAGTGGCCATTTTCACGTGGCACTGCACGTGTTGCAGTTCTTTGGTTCTTCCTCCTTTTGACCCCCTAATCAATTTTTTCCACTTTCATTTGAGAAGAAACAAAAGGTTTGGTGGGGAGAGAGAAGCAATTTCCTTTTAATTGCTTGTTTGTCCTTGTCTGTTCTCCATTCTTTTCAGATTTCTCGGAGCAGGGTTGGGAGTGTTTTGTCTCTCTTTTTTTCTCTGGTACCGATGGAGAAGAATGACATTTTCTGCTTGGATAGAAACCAATCACTTCCCCAGACCCCCTTGAAAAAGCTTAATTTGCTCAACTAGTCAGTATTCCATCTTCGTTAAAAAGTCCCAGACTGGAATTTGGATTTAATCCTTTGACTCACATTTTTCCTTCTCTCCTTTGCCTTCCACATTCCCACTTACGCTTTACAAAGTACTTTCCCCACCACCATTTTTGATTGTTGTGCACTCAAGTTACCCTTAGCTCAGGAGGGAAAAGGACAGAAAAATACCCCCAAAACAAAAGCAAATAGAAAAGCCCCTCACTAAAGTAAATAAATAAGTAGACAGAGAAAACAGGCTGCTAGTTCATTTTCTTCTGCCTTTCCCTTAAGGCATGAGGTAATGCCAAACTATTCAGTGTGTGATGCAACTGCCTGATGGACATTCAGAGAATCCCAGCAGTGGCAAAAACAGTTTACTCAGGCGCAAGTTGGCAGTGAGACCAATTTCTCCAACAAGAGACTATTTAAAGCCACAATGTGATGCATTTTTAACATTTTTATTCAGCACAGGATTTAATTTCTCACTGACAAACCACTTAGACATTTGTGCCTGGGTGTTTGTGACTGGAATTGTTTGCTATCTGTGGATTGTTTCAGAGCTGTTCAGTTGTCAGCTGTGAGACTGACGCAGGAATGAAAATTTGTTCCCTCAGCACTTGCTGCCTGAGATGGATCAGGAAGGGTCCCCAAAGGGTCCTCTGGTCATGCCTTGCCTCTTCAATTTTTCTCCAGTTACTTCTTCCCAGCAACCTTTACCTTTCTGCCAGCTTGCTCACAAAGGGTGAGGCAAACTGTGATCCTCAATCACCTGTGCTTTTTTGTCTTTAATGCTCACCCAACTCTTGAGGTTGACTTAACCTTACCAGTTAAAATCCATTAGCTCTTAAAAAATGTGCTGCATCAAAGTCAACTCATTGTCACATGGGACTCACAGGATTCACAAACTCTGCTGAGTTGTGGCCTTGTCTGCCAAATGTTTTGACATCCTTGGACAGAAGTAGCTTTGTGTAAGTTAGTGAAGGATGATGGAGTTGCACACACAGCCCCGCAGCTTTATTTCATTAGAGATATCCAGGCAGTTGAACCCTAGCAGTATCTTTTCAGAGATGTCATCAGTGAGCTGGTATTTTCTGAAACTAAAGCTCCAGAGTAACCCATTTGTTTACCCGTGCGGGCTGTGGGAATCACTGTGTTTTCTGGAGTCTCAGTTTCCCCACCTGCTGAGAGGCAGCAGCGATGGTTGTCCTCCTTTGTGAAACACTCAAAGGCTGCTGATCCTGGGCTCCCTGCAGGCAGGCACTGCCAGCTCCTAGGAGGTTGCTGCAGGTGCTGATCATCTGAATATATGTGAGACAGGAGGAGAGTCCAAGTAATTCCAGGAAATCCCACTCCCAGTAGCCTCCCTCTCGTCTCAGCACAGCTTTTGGTACTCTGTGCTTAAGTATTAATTAACATATGAGCCAATGCAGAAGCACTTAAATGATTAGTTTGGGTGGATTATCCATTCCCTTGAACCTCCTAGACTTTTTAATTCTTTTTTTTCTATTCCTTTTTTCTTTTTAAATCAAGGCAATGTGTTAAATGGCATGACTGTGTTGACACTGCACAATATAGAACCACCAGCTCCTGAGTTGGGTCCTTTTGCAGCCTTTGCATAGGAAGTCGCTGCAGAAACACGTTGCTGGGACAGTGCACTTGATGCCATCTCGTTGCATGGCAGGAGTCCAGGCCAGCACCCAGGAGCGAGTCAATGTATGAGATTAGTTTAATCCTCTCGCAGAATCCTGTGATGGGGAGAGGAAGGACAATGACCCAATACCAGCGTTTATTTTGTCCACAAGTTTCAGCTTGAATAGGGAGGAGAAGGTGGTGGTGGTGAGGAAAGGAGAGAAAAAAAACCTTCCTGGAGTTCATTGGGTCTGGAGTGGTGCCAAGCCTGGGGGGGTGACTCACGAATGGGAAGTGAAGAAAGGGAGGGAAAGAAGAGTAGAATGATGATTAGAAATCACAAATGAAAGAATCTTGAAGAGGGGGGTGAAGAAAAAAACAACAAAAAAACTTTGCTTCTCTGAATTTGTGTAGGGAGGGAAAAAATTCCTTGCCTTTTCTAAGGGCCCTATTCATTAGTAAATGCACTTGCCCTGCTGCCAAGGGAAAAGGAGCACCCTGAACAACCTCCTTGGGAGGCACCTACTGGCTCAGTTTTGGTGCGAGAAACGTACTGTGTCTGCTGAAGTTTCTCTTGTGTTCCTGTTTCTTAAAGAGCCCTTTGGTCTCTATCTCTTTCTACTATAGCCTCACACCACCGTGCATACATCTCTAGGCACCCCAGAGATCACTCAGGACAGCCCCTGCAGTATGCTCTGCGGTGTGGCATCACAGGGGGATGCTCTGTACTGCCTCTGCTCTGTGTATTGCTACCAGTGTGGAGCTATTCCACACAGACCAGACCCCTTATGTGGAATCACCAAAATGTAGCATCCAAGTGTAGGTGGGACTTGACATTCTGTGAGCAGTCCTGGATGTCTGGGTGGTTTGGATAGCCCACGAGCCTGCAGTGTGTACCTGGACACATTCAGCCGACTCAATCCACTGGGACCAGGGACAGGCTGGGCTGGGTGCCCCACCAGTCTCTCTGATAGCAGATCATATGAGCCCAGCTCTTCCTTCTTCTGCAGACACTCTGAATGTGAGCAAACAGCAAGGAAAGACACAGAGGTGCCCCTGGGAGGAAGCAGTAGGGTGTGGGTGGTATCCACAGCAGACTTTGGAGGCAGTTGAAGTGGCTGCTTTACAAGGGGGCTGCTTGTGGCTCTACCTCTGCTGCAGGAGCCTGTTAAAGGGCCAGGAGACATCTGCTCCACTCTTGCCTCTCTTATGGAGTTCTTTCATGCGCATTTCACTCATATTTCTCTTTTGTGGGACAACTAAGGAGTGTTCTTAGTTGCCTTGTAGCCTTGTACACCATGTGTAGCCTTCTGGTCTTAACAGCACTTTAGTTTTCCTCTTTTACATATCTTTCTAGCTATTACTAGTCCTTTCAAAATAAAAGAGCATTATATATACCCTGCTCCCTCCTTTATGCAAAAAGCAGCTTTTGCATGGATCTGCTTTCCCTGGCCGCCCTCGGTGCAGAACCCCAGCAAGGCAAGGCCTCCTTTGCCGAGATCTTCAGTCACATCTGTCCCTGCTGTGGCTGGCCCAGCCAGGGGTTCCGTCTCCAGCGTTCACTACTGGTGAACGTGTTCTGTTTCTGAAGTCAGATGCTGTCTTTTGTTCCAAAACACTTCCAGGCAAGGTCCATCCTCCCCTTTGTGCTGTGTCTCACACACCCCTCGGCCACCTCTGCCTGCCATCTCCTTCCAGGGACTCAGCGGGAAGGTCTCAGCATCAGTAGCCAGCTCCCATCTGCCTCTCCTCCGAGCTGAATCTCGTCTTCCTGGTTAGAATTTCAGCAGGAAAACTGGCACTTGCCAGTCTCCAGCGGCAGCTCTGACCCCGGGCTCTTCTTTCTCGTGCAGCGAAACCCCATAGCCGTCATGCAAAAGCAGCGGCTGCTCTTTGCTTCCTCCGGCAGACCGAAAGGGGCTCCGGGCAGCCTGTCCGTGCAGGTGGAATATGAGCCTCAGTGCTGCTACATCCTCTCGCCAGTGCTGGGTGCCCCTTGGGAGCGCTCCGGGCTGTCCCCGTGTCCGCCCTGTCCGTGCGCAGAGAGCCCCATCTCGCGGCACGACAGGCGCTGGACACACGGGGCTCGGCCGCCGCCTCCGGAGGGGATTCCCGGGAGCCACGGGCTTTCAGGGGAACAACGTTTTATCTTACGTGGCCTTAGAAGGGAATGATCCAGCCTGGCAGTCCTGGGGAAAGTACTCCCTCCTCCGAGCAGCAGCTCCGGGAGGAGGGAGACTTTTTCATAGTGTATGAACTCTCCCTAGGCTTTATCCCGTTTCCCCCAGTAACACACATTCCATTTTCTTTGAAAACATTCTGAGTAAAGATAGAAATTAATAGAAAATATATTATCTAGGAAGACTACTGGATGAAGGTAAAATACATTCTAGCCCCTGGTGTGGAACCCCAGGGGAACGCAGATCTCTGTATATGTAATGTGTGTGTGATTCTTTTATTTTCTTTAAACCAGATGTGATGTTTGGACTCGAATTCAAATCTGGATCTGAATTTCCTCAAAGATCAGGTTTCTTTTGTTCTGGGACCCCATTTTGATTTGTGGACAGCTAGAGAGGCAGAAAAACATGTTTCCTGGAAGCAGTCTGTGTGGTGCTGGATCCTTAGGTATCAACAGAAATGACTGAAATGCTGCCTGTGAGTGCTGAGTAGATACAGTAACAGTTGTGGAAAACCTATACTTTCTTATGAGTGCTACAAAGAGTAATTGTTTAATCCAGTAGGGCAGAATAAGTGTATTTGAAAACTGGCAGTGTAATTGATGTAGTCCCTGTTTCCTGCTGTTCCCACCTCAGTGTGCCATCAGGCACGCATGCTGAAAGCATTAACTCTTGCCTGTTCTTTTAAATTACTTTTGACTGCTTTTTATCTCATCACCTGGGCTCTCTGAGGGTGTCAGATCTGCAGTGGGATAAGGTACCTGTCTATTGGGAGAGTTGTCTGATGGAAGGGAGAAGGTTCCCTTGTTCTTCCCAGCCCCTACCACTCGCCCTTGCTGTGTTTCTTCTGATGCCTACTCTTCACTGGCAGCAGAGTACTGTGTATTTCCAACTAATGGGAATCAGGACTACAGGAGCCACGTAATCCCAAAGAGGTTGTGGAGACTTTGCTGCCAGCAAGCAAGTTCAGGTGCACTTGCCCATCAGAGGCCAAACGGAGAGCCCCGGGATCCCCATCCCCCAGCTGATGGACCCATGTGCAGTAACACTTAACTGCAGCACATCCGAGTGTGACAGCACAGGACTCGGTTATCCTGGGTTTTCAATTACTTCACAGGAAGCTGTCAGGAAAGGAATATTCCTGGAGCAGACTGTCAAGTCTAGAGTTTAATTTCTCTGTATATTTTTCTAAAGTGAGCTCAGATTATAACTCTTAAAAGTGGAAATCCAGGGGTGAAATTTGCTGTGCAGTATAGAATATGTGAAAGGGGTGAAGAGAGGATTCCATTTGCCTTACACTGCTCCACTGCCTGCTGAGAGCTGCCTGGGGTAAACATAGGTTTGAACTGTGCAAAATGTTATTGGTACTCAAACCTGAATCACTGTTCTTGTAACTCTCATGTGCAGAAAAACATTCTTCAGGGATTCTTTTGCTTTACATTTACATAACTGCAGGACAGACTAATATTAAAATATGGATCAGATTTTATCAGTTTTACAACCCTTCCCTAACTATGAGCTTGGCTTGTCCTCCTTTAGCCTCCATATAATTGCTAAAGCAAAATTCCAGTCAGTGAGGAATTGCAGGAAGTGTAAACATGCAGGTTTGTTTTGGGGACCATTTTCTGAAGCAGCCTTTATAGTCAGTGTTAAATTCTGCACTAAAGTCAGGCCAGAATTTAGTTCAAACCCTGCTAGTTTATCTGTAAGAAGATATACAATCAATTATGATTAGTTAGCTCACCCGAGGGAAACTGAGGCAGGAGCATACATCCACTGTGTGTTAAGGCAGAGCAACACACCTGTGGGAAGGACACTGTGGCTTTAACACTGCAAGCAACATTTTGTTTTATTTAACTTTAGAAATGAATCTAATTGGGGACTGGCTAAATATCCAGCCCTGTTTTCCTGCTGCCTTGTTAGACAGTCTGCTCCAGAGTGGGATAGTAGTTATAGCTGTGAGTAACTTGGCCTTTTCCCTGCATGGCAATAGTCTACTGTAATATGTGTCACCTCTCTCAGATTCAGTGACACAAAGCATAATGCTTTCTTGGCATGTTAGGCACCTGCAGATCTTCTAATCTACCACAGTAATAAAGACTTTGCCTCCATCCAGCTCCAGTGAATGATGGGGTTTGGGTGCTGGGACTGGCTGCAGATAGTTTATTGCATGTTTAGGGGTGAATGTGTAACACAATAGTGTTGCAATCAGTGCCTTCTATTGCTGTAATTATAGTCAGGTTATTACAATGACTTGCTCTAAACCTGGTCAAGTATTGTAAATGAGGGTGCAACTCATTTATTGAGGAAGTCCTTTGACTGAAGTTCTTTGGAGTGCCTGAAACACAGAGAACTCTGGTTTTAGGGTTTTGGTTTTATTTTGGTTGTTGCTGTTTGTTGGTTGTTTTTTGTTCAGTCGGGTTTTTTGAAACAGAATCTTTCCTCTGTGCTTAGCAAAATTCTGATTTCTCATTCAATGTTTATTTATCCGGCTGCTTTTGGTGTGATTTCTCTTACAGCTGGCACTGGACTTCGTTCAGATTCCTGCCCTAACCAGCTCTAGAGAATGCCATCCTCACAGCAGCAGCAGCAGTGCCTTTGTATGTGTGTGTGTGTATGTGCTTTACCAGGTTCTGTCCCCTCTGATGCAGCATTGTGTAGTTCAGCCTCTCACACATTCAGCAAAAGGTTGTATCACACTGGTAGGACAGTGAATTGTGTGTTGCAGATCACAGGGGAGACCCACCTGTGTGGTTATGAAGATTTTTTCATGTGTCTCTTGTGGCTCAATCCTGGCCCGGGCGAACAATAGCGGGAGTTTTGCCATTGATGTCAGCAAAGCAGCGATTCCACCCAAGGCCCCTAACCAGATGCGATGGACGCAAACCAGGACTCTCAAATGAGCTGTTCTGTGTCCCTTTACTCACGTCCCATGCCAGACCTTCTCCCTGCACAGCCCATGGCACAGCCTCGGGATATCCTGCAGCCTGTGCGGACACAGAACATCCTTGCTGGAAAGTGGATATAATGGCAACACCTTGGCTCAGTGACATCCCTTCATGTGCTCATATGCTGGCTCTGTCCTTGCTCAGGCTTCTGTATCCTACAGAACCCTCTGTACCACGCTCCGTGGTTCTCCTGGTGCTCCTTTTGGGAAGCCCAGCTGCCAGCTCAGGTTGGAGCAGTCTTTATATTCCTTCCTCGCTCACTGCAACAACCACTTAGATAACCAACATAGCTCTGCATTTTCCTAGCTGAAAACCACAAGCCTTTATTTGAAAAGCAGGTCACTGAGGAGTGTTTATAAGGGCTCAGACTGATTCTGAGAGGTTATAAAGCCGTTCCTAAAGCTCATTAAAAGCCTGCTGCACAAAGGGCGTTGCAGCTCTTTGAGGAATCATCTCAGAACTGTCACAGAAAGGCAGCTTAATGTGAGCTGTCATGTATTATTTAGGCTCATGAGTGATGGGAGAAGAGAAGATCTGGAAATGGGAAAAACAGTTAAGCTGAGGCAAACCATGTCCTGGGCTTTTGGCTGTTAAAGGTCTTAAGCATAGGTCATTTGAATTGCAGTCTGTTAGCCTGGGGTGAACCTATAGGCAACAGAAGAATAGCAGCATCTTGGTGATTTAAGAGAGTTTCAGTATCAATACATGGGAAGTGATCAGAAATAGGCTGGCATAATTCCAGGAGCCTTCCACTGTGTGGCTGGACTGGCTGCAGGAGAGCAGCGTTCTTAAAAACTGAAAAACACCTAGAATCAATTAACTGTGGGAAGACTTCCAGCCTGTGTTGAATCTGCACACATAAGTACACATATATATTTTAGCAAATTTATTTTTCTGTTCTGTTTTCAGGTTCATGTGATTGATTTCAAATTTATTCGGGGTTGAAAAGCTGTCACTGGACAATAAAAAAAAAAAGATTTCTTTGGTGCAGACAAATGACTGTCAGTTGATTTAAAGACTTGTTATGAGTGTTTGCTCCCTACAGCTTCTATACAGGCAGGCAAACACAGAATTATGTGGTAGACATGCTAAATGTTTATTAGTTTTTCAAGGCTAACCACAAAGTGGAAATTAAAACCAGAAGTGGAATAAACTCTTGTTCTTCAGGCTTTCCCCTGACTAATGGAAGGAAATGTCTCTGGGCTGGTTGGTGATTCACTGTCCACAGCAGAGGCCCCTGTCCCAGCCTGAGAGTCGTGGTTGGAATTATCTGTCAGACTGATCAGATCTGGCACTTCCTGCTTTCCTTACCACAGGGTGCCAACACAAAATCATTATTTGCCCTGGTGCTCTGAGCTCTGGTTGCAACTTCTTCCCCAGAACATTGAGACAGCAGGAATGCACTTCAGAGCCCCCAGATCACGATCCTGTCCCACCCTGCAGAGAGCTAGGACAGCCCTTCCTGAGCTTCCTCCCAGCACTGCCACTCAGGCTGCAGAAGGTACCTTTGCTTCCACACAGCTGTGCATGCAGCTGCAACACCTAAACCTTCAAAGGGATAGTGAGAGTCAAGTGCAGCTTCTTCAGCTGCAGGAAGTGTCTGGATAGCTTGGATATTTCTCTTTGCTGCTTTGGGATCGCTGATGTGCAGCTTCTTGCTGGGTGCTCCTGCTGCCCTCTGGCAGAGGGACGTGGTGTGTGTGCAGACAGGTACGCACAGGTACAGACACTGCCCCTTTGCAACTGCAGGGCTTTGTGTTGCATGCAAAAGCCTTTTCTTCCTCAAGAGGAAGAAGTTTCAGATTTCATTTCATAAAGTCAGAATAATGCATGCCAAAGGGATCAAGAACCTGATGGAAAAATCAGTCTTGGGAAACTGTTTATGTGGAAGGGGTCTCTATCATTACAGAGAGCTGGCATGGATTTGCTTAGATCTGGTAGTGCTTGAGAGTGGTGGAGCATTTCACCAGAGCAGCAAAATTAAAGCACTGAAAGGTTTAGATTTCTCCGTTTGCTCACAGGTGAAAGGCAGAAGAAAGAAACTCTTTCAGGGTTTCTGCAGCCAGCTGAGAATTTGCTGCTTGCCAGCATCAGCTCTGAGAGGGATTGGACTGAAGTGAAGGAAGACTGGCACTGGCAGATGTCAGCTTTGCACTGGAGAGAGCAGAGTTAACTACAAAGACAGGGCCAGCCTTGTAAAAATCACATCTGTGCTGCCATGGACACCAAGTAACCCGAAAGAGTGGGGTTTGTGTCCGTAATAGTGACTTACAGGGCTGAATAATATTAGTTTAGAGAGATACATCTATATAAATGTTCCTAACCTGTATTACTAAAATAAACCCTTCTCTTTTTTGTTTTGCTTTTGGTTTGGTTTGGGGTTTTTTGTTTGTTCGTTTGTTTGTTTGTTTGTTTGTTTGTTTGTTTTTTAATGTAAGTCTCACTGGGTCTTTGCCATCTCTGTGGTCTATTTGCCTCGACCCAGTTTCATTCCCAAGTTTGACTGGTCAGGTTCCCTTCAGTCCACAAGGCTTTTTAATGGCAACCTGCACATTTTCAGCTTTCCACATGGTAAGAGATCTTTTCAACTGAACCACTACAGCACTTCCTCTTTTGTTTTAGCACCTGGTAAGGTGATGACCAGTACTATGCCTCTGATGTTTTATTCTAAACTACAGGGTAGTCATTGCTGAGTTTGTAGCATTATTTTGTGTAGACTATAAATGAGCTGCTGTGTGGGACTATCTTATTCATTGGGATTTTTCCCCCCCCCTTGATAAATTGAATTACTCAATTTGACTTAATTTGGTTCTTGCCTCACAGTTTACATTTTAAAAGAAGACAAACCAGAAAGGAATTAAAAATAAGTGGAAACAGAAACTCGGTTAACTGTCCCTGAAATGTTCAAAGGCTATTCTTGGCCTTTTTCCTCTCCATAAGTAGGGATGTTTTTTTGCTATTAACTAAACCTGCGCAGTGCCTGGTGCAGGTTGCATCTACCAGCCCTTTGCATTTGCTTGTCTCAAGATAGCTGAGGCACTGGAACCCTTTCTTGCTTCTTTCTGAGTGACAGTGAGCTGTGTTCTACCTTGTGATACTGTGATGAAAGGTAACGCCTGTCCATGTGTCTGGTCAGCACAGAATTGCTGCTCTGTCTCCTGGGCTCTGCCAGTGATTTGCTCTGCATCACTTGCAGCAGGGTCCTTACCCCTGCATTTCACAGGGAATGAGTACCTGGAAGAGAACAGCCCAGCATGAAAGCCTGTCCTGGCTTTCTTCCTGTGGAGGTGATAAAAGGACATTGTGTACCAGGCACTCCCCATTCCCAGCACAGGCATTTCTGCAGAAAACAGGACTTGCCTCAGAGTTACTCCCCTGATGTGTGACTGTCACCACAGTTCTCATCTATCAAAAAACCCCCTTTTTTTTCTCAGCTATTTTGCTTTAAAAAAATCACATTTAAATTAAAAAGGACTTCTATTTCACATCTTAGAAGAATTGCTTTAGCCTATTTTCTTACTGAACTGCCATATCCAAGGCAAAAACTATCAGGTGAAAGGTATTTTTTAAAGAAACAACAAATCAAAAAGCAGGGCAGAGCTTTGACGTGTATAAAGCAATCACAAGCAACAGTTCCTTTGGCATCAATTCAGGAAGCTGTTGTGACATGTTAGTGACTTACAGCAAAAAAATCCAGGTCTGAGAGCAAGGGTGATGAGATAAATGTATGCTTATGATGGGAACAGACCTTGTTAACAGTGTGTGGCATTTACGTTCCCCTTGGATCTCTGCTTTAGGATCAGAAGCTCTCCAGTGGGAA
Source organism: Mystacornis crossleyi (assembly GCA_013400655.1). Lineage (NCBI taxonomy): Eukaryota > Metazoa > Chordata > Aves > Passeriformes > Timaliidae > Mystacornis > Mystacornis crossleyi. The sequence continues at coordinate 40,821 of VYZQ01039431.1, forward strand.
ACACAACTGCAGTTTTCCAATGAACTCCTGATGACACTTACTTTCGATGACTCTTTTTCTGGCTCTGCTGCAGGCTGTGTGTTTTCTTTTGGACATCTCACGTGTCTCTCAGTTGTCCATTTCCCATAAAGCAGGGATCTCTGTCGTCTTTCATGAGTCTCTGGAAGGATCTGGTGAGACTGGAGGGGGTTGTCCAGTGTGGAACAGCAACACATATGTGCAAATCACTATCTTGTGTCCAACTGCAATTCCCAGCAAAGGTTTCTTATGGAAAGGCAACAAAGATCAAGTATGAGTTCGCCAAGAGGGGTCTGGGATCTGCAGCACTGGGAGTATCTGTCTGGATGATGTTGACCTCCTAGGATTCCTCCCAGCCCTTGTTTAATCTTGGAGTCTGTGAAGCTGAGACAAATACTGATAAAGCACAACGATGCCATGCCCTCGGGTTTTCCTACCACTACCATGGAACTGTTCATAAATGGATTGTCTTGAAATACTGGGCTTTCTTCTTGTAAACTGGACCCATCACAGGTTATTTATCATTGTTAGGTTTTTTATGTGTATTTGGGAGTTCTTTCAGACTCTGGGTAAACCCACATACTAAAGAACTCTGAACTGCAACAAACTTCTTCATAACCTAATACTATTCATATCTTCGAGGTAGTGCCTACCTTTAATAACAGTAATACCTGAAATCGAGGAAATGCAAACAGAAATTTTAGCCATTAGGGAAGAAAATATTAATGAAAAGTTTGTGAATCCCAAGGCTTTTATTCAAGTTTTGGATAGAGATTCATCTGCATCTTCTTGTTGATTGAATGTGCCCCCACCCTGACTGTGACAAGAAAATCAGATAGACTCAGTGGAGAATTTTAGGTAAACTATGTTAAGTATTGCTGTAGTATCTAAATGATCAAGAAAATCATTTTGACCTCATATCCAGATGGACACAATATCAGAAAGTTGTAACTCAGCAAGACTCAAGAAGGTCTTCCACCTAACCATTGTCACTTTGGTTGTGACCATGGACACTGTTGTTCTTTCTGTATTTTTTTATTATGATCACATTGTTTATCTCCAAGAATTAGTTTATAGTTTCTGCTCTGCAGATGTTGTGAGGAACTTGATGGCGTGCATAATAATTTCCTATTTTCTGCTTCAGAGGTCCTATCTTAAGACATTCAATTACCCTTCTGTCTTGGCACTACATTATAAAGCCATACCTATCTTGATGCAAACTCTGGTAATGTGGATGAGATCTCTTATCACACAATCCATGGAAGTGAATAAATATGCCTATTAGCAAAAAGCATTAAAGTTGGATTAAGAACAAGTTCTGAAATACTATCAGTACTGCCGTGTGTTTTGTTGTGTAAGTGTCAGGGCTGTTCTTGTTCCTTTCAGCTTTGGTACAATCAGTTCCTGTATGTTATCCAACAAATTTTAGGGGATTATAGGAAGTTTCAGTATCAGTAGACAACATCTGGTTTTCTGACATTCACGTCTGCATGAAGTAGGATTTATTCTGCAATTCAGGAGCATCATTATAATATTTATTTCACTTATTTCACAAATGTATGTCTGTTTATCCTCAGTAATTCTGCAGGGATATGCGCTGTTTTCATTGTGTTATTCAAGTTGCTGTGGTTACAAGGAGATACTCCACTTATTATTTTCCATGTGCCAGATCTGTGCCCTGGCTATCGGCCCACTTCTATGAGGTATTTATTACCTCCTGAAAGCGTCGGAGTGCTGTCAACTCATACATAAACCAAATGTTACTGACAGCATTTAGTCAACCTCACTGTTTTTGTGTCTGCTGCCAGACATGGAAGATGACCAGTTTGATGCTCCTCTTTGGCTGCAAGCAATGCAAGTGTCAGCCTGAGCAGGAACAACATGGGGGAGAAATCAGGTGAACTGACCTCTCTAACAAGAGAAAGAAGGAAATCAGCATCCACCTTTAATATCTAGAGTTTCTTTTTTTCTCCAGGCTATGTCCCATAATCTGTACCTGGATTTCTTTGGCAGGGTATCTAACAGGGTAAATTGAGTAGGAGCTCTGCAGTTAGAGCACACTTGAAACCCAGAGGTAGGCATCTCTGAGTGTTGTCTTTTTAAATTTGGTGCTGGTATCACCTGCAGTAACTGCCCTGGCCACTCACTGTAAAGTGGAAGAGGTGCTTGGCCAAGTCACCCCATTTCCTCCTGCTGCAGTTGAACTGAAGCTGCTTATCCCCCTTCTGCAAAGGGGGGATAAGTTCCTGTGCTTCCCCTGTCATGGGTCCTTTCTCAGCAAGGTGGGGTTTACTGATGGAAAATGTGGCAGAGCTTCTTGGGGTTAAATTCTGCCCTACCCAGGCACACAGAAAACTGTATCAACAGAGACATTTTCTACAGAAACTCACACCAGTTCCACTCTGTCCTGCCAGCCGCTCACTGCCCACTACTCAGGGTAACAGTTGGCTGCAAGACCCTCCAGCTTTCCCTGTGGTCAAAGTAAGATCAAGTCTTTAACCAAAGCAAGTTCTGCTGCTGCCTGCAGGACGTTATTCTGTCAGTATTGCTGGTCCTTTCTAGTAAAGGCTGAGACTCAAACCATTATGCACCATACATGCGTTTGCTGAGACAGAGCAAACTGGAGAGCAAAACTGGTGGATGCTGGAACTGGCAACTGCTGGGCATCCTCCCCCCACTCTTTTTACTTTCTGCAAGATCTGTGGAAACTTTTAGGTTTGGATTTCTGGGAAATTCAATAATGATGCCTATTCTCTTTTTCTGTGCAGTGGGGCTGGATTTCACTGGGAGCTCTTAAACGCTAAGTTCTTGCAACCTGTAAGGAATATGCACGAATAATGAGGTGTAGCATACCACTTAGAGTGGCACCAGACAGTTAATGGCCTCACACAACTTTGGGGTGTGATAAAAGCATCTGATTTCTGACTAATATAATTCACAGTTCTCTTAGTGCCTGACATAAAGCTTGAACTCAGGGTCTCCCACTTAGATGTGTGTATATTAAATGAACATTGTAAACCTATATGTCACCAGAAATCTGAGAATTGCTTTCTTCCCATTGATCACTTACCAGTGCAGGACAGCTTTGTGCTGCAAGGTGGAATAATGATTCTCAGCTGTGTAAAACTCTACTATATTTCCTTTTTGAAAAGTTGCATAAGTGCTTTGGTAACATGGCAAATCCTGTAAAAGGGAAGTCTTGGCTTGCACAGAAATTGCCAGACTGAGGCCCCATCTAGTCCTCTACACCATAACCTGTAACACATTTATTTCTGAAGTCCAAGAAACCCTGAAGTGGAAAACCACAGAATTAGTTATGTACAGCTGAAAATGTATTTTTGGTGAGATGTTGATTTCTGAAAGTACCCTTTCCAAGCTTTGTTATTGCAAATCTGCTATTAATCTTCATTAGTATGGATTCAGTGCTTTCAGGAGCTGTTTCAATGAATGATGCTTTTAAAACTCTCATGGTGGAGCAATTAGAGAAGTACTGGTTTTCTGATAAAAGGATACATCCGAATGTTATTTTTCATTATCAAGTGAGGGAGGGGAACCTGGGCTTGGTATTTGAGATTCTGGGAAACTGCTAAGTTTTTCATTATGTTGTGCTTTGGGCTTCTTTTGTAACTATTGGGAAATCACTTGAATTTGGATAAATGCTCTCATTGCTGTGACTTGAGAAATTATTACATGTCACTGAGTCATGATCACTGTCTCGATGCAGGTGCTCAGCTCTCCCTTCATATAAGGTCTTGTTGCCTTATTGAAGGTTCCTTTATTGCATGCTAAGCTGTGTCTGACTACTTTGCACTTGCAGAGAGGTGAGAGTTTTCATGCAGGCAGCCCCTCCAGACTGGGTGGTGCACTGTGGCTTACTGGTGCCGCTGCTTACCCTGTGTAAAATGTGACATAAATTCATATTTGCCTCACCCTGGGCTGGAGCCAGATGTAGGAGTGGCCAGCCTGAACATAAGCCAAGGGTCTTCCCTACATGGCTGGTGTTTCTCTGTGTGAATCAGCGGAACTCTGCATCCAGAGTGTGAGTTGTAGCTGTGTGGGTGATCACAGAGCTTGGCCTCGAGTGGGAATCCACCTATGAACTGGGAAAGGTCCCATATCCCCAGCAAACAGGTTAATTGTGAGGGTAAGTGCAGAAAACATCAAGCTCAGAAAACTGCTAACTGTACTCTAATATTGCCATGAAAAATTCGTCCCATACTCATTGCTGGCTCACAGGCTAAATAGCAGGCCAGAATAATTTCTGGAGGAATTTGAATCAAAAGTAAGGAATTCTGGTTTGGTTGGTTTGTTGGGGTTTTTTTCCGCCTCAGATTTTACAAAACTAAAACTCTGCTTTTCCACAGACAGAAACGAACACCAAGGACTGGCACATAGTGATCATTTTATTCAGAAATGAAGGTGAAAGCTTTGAAAAGAAAGTCTCAGTTGCCAGGGAAGGTTAGAGCAGAGCCTGGATTAAAGACAGAATTGGCTGTATTTTTATCTAGTCCAGTGTATTTTATTGTCAGGCTCACTTAGAGGAAGGGACACAGAAGTCCTGAACTGTAGCCTTGGTGACTGTTCCAGATCAGGTAGATGATTTAGAGGAGTCACATCCCATCCCTTTGTCTCCATTTCTGGTAGGTAATTACCTCCCACTGCTGTAAAATGCAGTGAGACCTTCCAGCAAGAGGTGTTATTATTAACTTTATGACAAACATACCATATACTCTGCTTAGCATCACAGGCGCTGCAGCTGCAAAGGCCTGGAGCTCTTCATGGACTGGACATAAAATTATCCAGTCACAGCTATCATTGCTTACCTTCCAGTTCAACCTGATTTCCTGGGCATTTGTATGGGAAAGAATGGGCTGGGCTTAAGTGATACACAAATTAGCTGAGATCATGTCTGGGGAAGGCACATGTTGCATAAAGATCACCAGTGTCACATTTGGTTTCCTTAGTGATACTACAAATAGCAAAGCAAGCCAAAGAAGATTGCACGAGAGCGTTAAAACTGCTTCTCTCCAGTCTTGAGGATGTGAATTTGTGCAGTTTGGCATGCAGGTGTAGCTTCAGGAAAGCATTAAACATGACCATGGGAGGAGAGCAGCACAGATGGTCCAGCTGCTGCTGAGTCCCCTGAGCCTGGGGCCTCTCGCTCTGGGCGTACTCCTGTCTCCTTGAGATTCTGAGATGAACACAGGAGTGTGTTGTGATGCGTGTTCTCTACAATCCCATCCTGTAAGAGAAATGAAAAGACAACACTCTTGAAAGTCCACAGTCTGGTAGGATGTAGATAAAGTAGAGTGAAATTAGAAATATGCAGGAATGAAAGCCCGGTTAGATGGGGTTGGTCTAGGTCTTCAAGAGGTTACAATACTGTGGTAATCAGCAATTGTTATTTCAGTGCAATTTTTATAAATTTTTAAGTTTTTTTTGTTGCAAACTGTATTCAGAGTTGCAGCTCTTTACTTGAGAAAGTAAGACATAATTTCTATCAACATGTGCTTTGATTGGTTTGCATTCTAAGCGAACCAATCAGGAGACTTTATCAAGAGACATTATTTCTAGTATAGCCACTTATGGATGGAGGGAATGATGCAGAGTTGATGAAAATGGGAAAGTAGTGATTTCAGGGAGTGCCAAGGCTGGTAAGTTTTCAAGGTGATTACCCAGAAATAGAAGGAAAAAGGAGGAGAGAGAGAGACCTCATCCACGTAGGGAATTTGGGACAAAACAGATCAACTGAGCTTGTTTGGGTGAAAGTCAACAGCATGTAGCGAGCTGGACTGTGTGGAGCTAAGTGGTAAAAGTGTGAGGTCTTCAAGAATAAACTCTGTGCACAGAGCCCAGAGCTGGGCAGGGTCCATGATCAGACTGGGGAATGGTGGGTCAGATGGGAGTGAGCCTGATTGCACCCCAATTTATAACAGCACACAGGGGAGAGCAACACTGGGCAGCACCACCTGTGACCCAAGCTGCTCTATCATTTGCATCACACCATCCTCATGTTCTCATGTTCTTTTTAGCTTCTCCTGCCTTCTCTTCTTGGTGTGTATTTTAATTACCTCTTTGCTGTGAGACTAATGAGCCTATTACCAGAAATTCTGACAATGATTTGGGAAAATCAAAGAAATAAATAAAGGCTGTTGGCACACTACCTTGGAAGGTCACTGCTAACAGAAGGGATTATTTTCCTCTTGTCAGTGGTATGGCTGGAAGCTGTTAATGTCATGCAGCACTGTGCTGTGTGAAATGAGTGATGTGGAACCTGCCAAGTTTTATTCAAAGGGCTGGTATCCATATCAGAAACCTTGCCATTCCAGTGAACTTGTGGGAAGGAGCAGAAAAAGATGGGAAAGGAATTTTTATACAATATTTATGTGTGGTTGGGGTTTCAGTAAATTCCCTCCTTTTTTAAATGAACGGAAACACCAGTGGCTCAGCCTTCGGTGTCCAAACATTGGTGGCTGTTCTGTGCTGATGTAAGTACAATCCAGGTATATTAGGCAGGTGACCTGTGGGGATAGGGATGTTTTCATGGTCCTGTACAAGGAACTGGTGAAATATCTGGAAATGGAACTGCAGTGCACAGTAGTAAGGCCCTGGAAATTATTTGAGTGCAGGCTGGCAGTGTTTGGGCAGTTCTGTAGGTCTGAACAAGCAATTTGGAGTGCAAGAGCGAGCAGCCTGCCCTGTTCTTTGTCACAAGGTGCCTGGGAAACTCTTACCAAAGCACCCTCTGCCATGTCAGTGAGTGCTGCCCTGCATCCCCTCTTCCCTCGCGGTGCCTTTGAAGGTGCCACAGACCATTTGGCAGGAGAACTGGGAGATACTGCAGGAATGCCCCAGGGGCTGTCCTGCCAGCCTACGGAAATAAGGGACAACAGAGCCACCGAGATCAGAGCTGGACTGAAGTTCTCTAAGGCTGCAGTTACAGGACAATTTCCCTGGAACCTGGCAACTCAGCATTCTATTTGGATAGTCTGCTGGGCTTCCGGTACACCTGTGTATTCTCACTGAGCATCATGAAAGCATTTTGGCAAGCACCACAGGTAAAAGTTCCTTTCTGTTACTAATATTCTTTTTCCTGCATTTTAATTTAATTTCCCCTATCATTTCTTCTTTTTCCACTGCACATTTCCCCTTGAAAGCTAAGACTGCATGAACGGATGGATTTTCTGTCTCTCCAAGTGCATGTAGCCTTTTTTGCCGTTTGAAGAAATTAACATTTCGGCTGAAGTGCACCTGCAATTCCCATTAATGTAGCCAAGTGAAACAAACCCTCTGGTGGAAGGAAAGGAACTCTGACCTCTCTTTCTCTGACAACAAATCTCATGAGGAAAAGAAAAAGGCCCAGAAGATGGCAAGGAAATCTGCTTTCTATGCCTGGGCAGTACGTGGGGTGTATGGCTGCTGATGGAGCTGCATGTCCAAATCCTCCTCATGTGTTTGAGCCTAGGCTTGCCATCTGGAGCTTTGCACTGGAGATGAACGCAGTGCAAGCCCCACAATTTTTTCTGGGATATTTAACTTGTACTAGTATCATCCATAGATATGTGACCCAGATGGAAGAGCTAAAAACTTCTGCAAATAAAATTGTGTACCTTGAAACTGTGTAGGTTGGAGGAAAAGGAAAAATGAGGGTATGTGGTGAGGGGAAGGAAGTGCCTTCTTGAGTTAATTCTGGTGCTGAGTGGTAGGAGGTGGTTAGCAAGCAACTTGGGCTGTAGTTGTTTATGTCCTGATCAGCCATGCAGAGTATTTTATATCTTACCCTACACTTGCATTTTAGGATTTCTGTATGGATAGAAATATGTTGCATACCAGTGAAGAAGTCTAAAACAGAGAGGAGGCACACAAAGAGGAGCAGTAGTAATTTTGCTGCTTAATAGTGCAATGTTGGGGTGTAATTCTGGTCCCCCAATCCAGTAAAACAAGTTAAATTGTCACAGAATCTTCTCCACTGCATGAAGAGCAAGTGGAAAATAAAAGTTTTAAACAGTTTAAGTCCAATATTCCAGTCAACTTATTCTTAGCAAAGTGAGTCAAGTTATTTATTAAGAATATGGTTTGTGAGGAAATAACTCCTCTGTTTTGTGCTCATCTATCTGTTCTTTCCCAGTATACTTGTTATTTGCCAGATAATTTGGACAAGCACAGATGTAGCATGCTTCTGCTTTTGTTCATGTAAGCTGATTCTCGTTTGATGTTTGTGGCATATCCAGATGATGGAGTATTTTCCTCCTTTCTGAAAGGAGTGGCTGAAGTGCTGTGAAACTGGGGCACTGCTGGTAAGGCTCACAGAAGAACAATTTGATTTGGATGAAGAATAAGACAAAGTCATCAAATAAGACCATGGGTTCCAAGTGTTCTGCATACTGTGTCCTGTTAGAGGATCAAGTCCTGAAAAGTTACTGGGGACAGCAGGGGGTGGGGGAAGGATGTCCATACTGTGCCATGCAATGCATATCCAGGCTTTGCCTTCCCTTCCAGTAAGGCCTTCCCCTCCTGCTCTCTTAACAAGATTGTGAAAACCCACCTGGCTTTTAGGTATCTTGCTGGCTCAGGTTACTAAAGATAAAACCAGTGTATAGGACAAGTTTTCTCTTATCCTAAAGGTGGATCTATTTTTCTTCGGGTACTGCAGGAGCTGACTCATGAGGCAAAAATGAAAGCGTTCAGAAAGGAGATGGCACAGAACTGATTACAAAGTGACCAAAGAGAGTCTTTTGCAAGCGTTGCAGGAAATGGGAATTTTCAGACTCTCCACCTATGCTATCTGATGTCTTGTTCTGGGAGCATGAAGGCTGCATGTGTCCCTTCAGTCCCTGGCAAGGTAGCTCATGTTAATGAGATTCTATGGAGGAGCTCATCTTCAGCCACAGTTGGTCCCAAACAATTGTGGGACTGCTACTTATTAGGATCTGTAATGTCCTCCTCCTGCTTTAGCCACTCCCCTCAGACCTCTGCTGCTGACAATGCCTCAAGATTGTTGGAGAGGACGAAAGTTTGACAGGAAAGTTTCACAGATATGAAGGTCTGGCAGAAAGATCTCTGAATGAGGAAACTAAGAATAAGATAGAAATGAAAGCAAGTTTTGATATAGAGATAAAGATGTTCTGCTGAGCTAGTGGTCGCTGAGTAAGCAAAAAGGCAAAGGTTATGTTGAGTTGGTAAGAGATTTTAGGGCTAGAGCAAAGGATATGTAACTACAAACAGAGAACATGTTTTTTACCAAGTAAATAAGACTCAAGAAAAGCATAAGTAAATAAAAGACATGTTTTTACCAAGTAGAAAGATACCACAAACAAATAAAATGTTAATATAGTAAGTAGAAAAAAAGTCTAAGAATTTTCCACTTCAAGAAAGCTGAAAAAGCAACTCCAAGTTTAAAGTGTAACAGACTTACTTATGTGATTGGATATTACTGACTATAATGTGGTAATGATAGTAGCTATGATAGGCTATAGGCAAATGTAAAGGTATTGTGTGTAATATTGATTGGTTGTCATGTATTCAGGTATTCAGCAAAACAAAAGTATATAATGCTTTGTAAGTTGGTCAGAATTAGGCTTCAGGCAAGCCTACAGCTGTAGCTGAGCAGCTGTAAGGCAAGGCTCTGTCACCCACGACACGTGAATGCTGTAACTTTGTCTATGAAATAAACAGCATTTTGGAGAGCAGCCTGGAGTCCAACATCCTTCGTCGACACTTTCTCCTATACAAGATTATTACATAAAAGGGCTTTGTTCTCAACCCTTCTCCATGGTGGGGGCCTGTGGGATCCAAAATACTCTTCCAGCTCCCCTTTTTGTGTGCAGCTGGTAGAGAGTGCTGCCTCCTTGCCAGCTGGAGCAGATCAGCATCTGTCGCTTCACACCCTGTATCTTTTCCAAAGGATGGGTCTCGGTACTTTGTGCTGGCACATCAGCTGGGGATTGAGTTCAAGATAGTATTGCATATCTCCATGGTGGGCAGCAGCCTCGAGAATCAGCTGCTGCATCACTTACCCTCCACTGTGCAGAATTCCTGTCACACTTGCAAGATAGTCTTTACTGTGTCAGGCAACCAGAGGATTTTACTTTGATGTAGGAAGGATGGGTAGGGAGATACTGCACCTATAACAGTCTTTGTGAGTGATAGATATGATGCACATTGATGTAGTTTGAAATTCAGCATCTCAGCAGTTCATCTGAAAATAGGCAGAAGGAGCAGAGGAGGCTGCAGCATGGGAAGGAAAAAGTGCAGAATAGAATTTCAGCCTGCAAAATGCTGGATCCAAACTGTGTCTGTTCTTTTCCTTTTCTTTCTTTAGAATAGGAAATGAATCCCAGATTCCAAACTGTATTCCTCATATAAATCAGGAGTAGCTGTTAAAGCTGAAAGGGTGCAAACAGAAGCCAACCTGGGCCCTCAAAGTTTCATGGGAATTGTGGCTAGGGAGTTGTTGGGGGTTGAGGAGGTTTTCTTTTTGTGTGTGCATGTGTTCTTTTCTTCTCTCAAAGGAATTTTTTCCCCATGTTAAGGGGCGATTGCTGGGGTACTTAAGAAAAACAAAGGACCTAGCCAGCCACAAGGGAGGGGCCCAATTGTCCTTTTTTTGGTCTTGGTGGCGTCTTCTCAGGTGGGGGAGCAGAGACATCTGGAGATTTAGAACTGGAAAAAAAGAGGTGGGNGATTCCTGGTATCTCAAATTGCTGCTCACTGTTGCGTTGGCTCTCAGTTGCAGGGACTGATGCAGCAGTGGAGTCTGGGTTTGCAGTTTCTAGATCTGGGCATTTGCAGACCCCGGCAAGCCAGAAAGCAGGATCTGAAAGGAAAAGGGGGGGAAAAATTGAGAACAAAACCTGAATCACATAGTCATGCTGGCAAATATTCCCAGGCCACAATTGTCTTTGGCACCCGTCCACCCCCCAAGGTCTCCAATGGTTCTCAGGCGTCCGCCACAAGAAAATCAAGGGTTTAAAAATACAATAATTAAAGAAAATCTTGATGTCATTTGGGTTTGGGAGTATTTGGACTTCAGTGTTGTGTGAGCGTGTTTGCACATGTATATCCTGCTTTGCCGAAGCCTGAGCTGTTCAGTGACTGAAACCTTCTACCCTGGGGGAGAGGGAGGATGTTCCCACCTGTTCTCACTCTGAGAATCTGGGAATTGGGGGGGATGATAAGGCACTTTTTGTGGAAGAACTTTCAAGGTGACAATTCCCTCCCCTTGCTTTTTGCCAGCCCCACCCTACTGACCCACAGGGCCTTGGTTCCTTTGCAGGGGTGAATAAAACATCTACTCTACTCATGGCATGGTGACACAGTCACCTGGATCCAGGTGAAGTTGCTTATGGTTCCCTCAAATGTATACAGGTGCAGAAAGGTAATGGGCAGAGTTCTGTTTGTACATAACTTTTGGAGCAGACCCCGGCAATGTGCTGACTGGAGCCTCACCTGTGAAAGCAGCAGGCAGCCTGTTCACCAGGATCATTCATCTGGTCTAGCCCAAACAGTCTCAGCTGCAGTAGGGATCCATTCTCCTTTCTGTCCTGCTGGCATCCCTTACAGACAAAGCAGTTTTGCCCCTGACATCTTTTTTTATTCCGGAGTGGCTGAAGCAAGCAGTGATGCTGGATTTGCCCTCATTTTGGGGTTCCATGGCCAAAGTGGTGGTGGTGGTGTTCACCAGTGTATATGCTGGAATGAAATGGCTGAGTTTTCACTGGGAAGGTGTAGAGCCTTTTGCAGCTAATCCCTGACTGTCCCATCAGTATTTCTGCACTGAAGAGTGAGGGCCCTGGTGAAGAGGTGAGTTGTAGGAAATACGGGGTCCCTCTTTCTTTCCTCCATTGCAGGTGATATGTAGATGGGACCAGATCTCTTCTTTCATCTTGTGCTTGTATGAGCTTTAAGACTTTCTTGCTGCTTTTTTTTTTCCCCCCAAGGATATCAGCAAGAGTAGTCACCTGCTGATCGTTTAAAACAGTCTTTAAGCATGTAATTGCTGTCAAAAGCCAAAGTAAAGCCAGAAGATAAGAGAGGGGATAACTGGGTGCAGCACTGTCTCTCCCATGGTACAGATGGAGCCACTGCCTCCTGTGGCTGTGGGGAGCTGCCAGGCTGCTGGAACAGACCTCTGGAAGAACCAGATCAGCCTCTGCTGCTGCTGCTAATGGTTACAAGCAACTGTTCCCTCTGTGGAAGCACCATAAATGTGGAAGAGTAGTTTTGCCATTAAAAATACTAAAATCTTCCATATGGAAGAAAGTGTTGACATATTTTTTGTTTGTTTTTTAATTGCTATTTATTTTTCTCATTGTGCCCTAAATATACATAGCACCATCCAGCTGGCTGAACCACAGAGCAGAATGAAATATCTGCCCCATCTATAAAGGCCCAAACATATAAAGTGCAGACGACAGACTGAAATTTCAAATCTTTATTCTCCTCACATATATGGAAGTTTTACCATTGGCTTCAATGAGATTGGAACCAGGAACTGGCTTACACAAAAGGAGAGTTAGCCAAATGAGCACAAGCACATCAGTCAGAAATTTTGGGTTGATTCCTGATATTGCCTCTGTTTGGCTGATTTCTTCACTGCTTTCAGCCTCAGTGTCCCCTATTTATCAGTGCATAATAGGCTATCTCACCTAATTACTAATTTAATTAGAATAACAAAACTCACTTTGCATCTACTACTGGTTTGTAAAAAGCTTTTGAACCTCCACAGGACGTGCAATTCAGTTGGCATAAAACCTGTTTGTATCATAAGCATTATCACCTCTGTCATGAATTTGCTTTCCCCCACAGTCGTGTCTACAAAAAGACCATGGCATCATTTATGCTGCAGATGTTCAGGTACAAAGAAGCCGCAGTCACTACTTGGAGTAAGTGTCTGATTTTCTAGAAAAGAGATGAGAGCAAGGAGCTTTCCATTTCCCCCACAGATTGTAGGTTGGTTTTGAGAGGTGTCCAGCTACAGAGGCTCTGCAGCCGCAGCTCCAAGTGAGACGAGGTCACCACTGCAGGGCTGTTGCTGTGGTTAGCACAGGCACCGCTGTGACCGTCTGAGGGCTGAAATCCACATGCCTGGCTTCCTAGATAAAGCAAAGTGGGAGAACCCACTCGGTGGATATAACTTGGTGTTATTGTTGGCTGATTTCAGCTTCTCTCTGAAATGCCATCTTTGTGCTTAGTGAATGGTTTATCTGACTGCATTGCTGTGGTTAGAGTGCAATGCACAGGACAGCAGAGTTTATGGTAATGGGGCAGTACCTTAGTTGTTGTTGTACCTTGACTCAAGCACAGCATCTCTACTACTGAGAAATATTTTTTCTGGACCTCAGAGGCTTTGTGTCACACTTCAAAAGCTTTATTTTTCTACTTTTTAAAGCTTTATTATTCAAGATCCTCAGATCTCCTGCCAGGCTTAGATTATATTTTTTTTATATTTATTTGGCTTCTCATTTAAACCATCCATTCATCCAGTTTCCATAAAACCCCTAATAACTATTTTAAAGTTTCTGTTCTTGGCTCTTTCCAAACCTATAAATGCTGGTTTGAAAACCCAAGCTGAGTTCTGTGCAAATAATCCTCTCTACCATCTCTTTTCCTCTGGTTACAAGAGGGTCCTTGAGTGTTTTGCTTCCCAACCCTTGTTAGCTATCAGTGGTTTTCATGCCTCTTGTTTGGGGGGAAAAAATGTAGAATTGTGGCAAACAATCAACCTGACAGAGGAAATATGATGGTTGCATTAAAAACAGAAAATAGAAGCAGTTAAAGTAGTTGAAACACAGTTGCACTGCAAAGGTGCCTTTTCTTTCTGCCTCAGTGCAATCCCACACTGATCATGTGCAAGCCCCCGAGTTAGGAGACAATTCTGCTTTCCAACAGCTCTCAGCTTTTGTGTGGCAAACACAAACCAAGCCCACCCCTGTGCAGCGAGTGCTGCTTGTGCATGGAGAAAGCTCTGGGAGACTCCTGACCTGCCCCCAGAGATCCGTCCTCGGTCTTGTGATGTGTTGGGTGGATGTGGTGAGAGGAGGAAGCACTGCCGTGTCCAGGGGCTGACCTGTGCTGCTGTGCAGCTTGAGACACTGCATGGAGGGGGAAGCAGTGGAGAAGTTCCCTCAGTATATCAGTGCCTTGGGGAGACATGGGAGGTTTTTCGGATGAGAAGTCAGCCCTGTTATCTTTTTCCTGAGATTAAGACTTGGCATGGATAGCTAAGATGATGTCTGCTTATTATGGGAGTATTATTTTGTTGTTGTTGTCAAAGAGCGGAGCCTTTCCTGCAAAAGCTCATCCCTTGGAGATTTCTTGCTACAGTTGTACCAGTGATGGTATGAGCTAAATCAGGATGCAAAGAACTGGCATGGATTTCACCACAAGTCTGTCAGGAGAAGATTAGAATCAGGCTCTTCCCTTTTCTTTGTGTTGTGTTGGCTCTTTGCACTGTGAAGGTGCTGGGATGCTGGCTCCTGATGGCAGTGGAATTGCCTTTAGAGAGTCACTTAGGCTGGAAAAGTCCTCTGAGATCACGGAGTCAGACCTTTGATCAAACACCACCTTGTCAAATAAACCACAGCACTAAGTGCCGTGTCCAGTCATTTCTTGAACATCTCCAAGAATGGTGACTCAACCACCTCCCTGGGCAGTCCATTCCAATGTTTAACAATCCTTTCCATGAAGAAATTCCACCTGCTTGTACAGCCACGGACACTAGATTTACTGCAGCTGAGCAGAGGCAGCCCTTCACCTACCAAGTGCCTGAAGCAAGGTGGATCCATACATCCATTTCAGGCCCTTCACAGATTCTGAGACTAACTGGTGTCACAAGCAGGATTCCAGACCTGGAGCTATGGAACCCAGTGGAAAGAAATCCATATGTCTTCAGAAGCTTTGGATCTGCACCAGACTTAAAAGAAAATCTTCCAATATAGTTTTTCTGTGTGGAGACCAAGTGGGGCCTCTGGCCAACATCTGAAAAACCAGGGCCTAAAATTAGACCCCTAAAATACCAAGAGTAGTGAGTGGTTCCAACTGATACCAAGTTAGGAAAAAGGGCCTGAAATAAGCAGATTCCTCAGTAACCAAGATCCTGTTTTTGAGACAAGTGTTCATACTCGTAAATCAAAACAACAAGAAACCAAGAAGAAAAAAAGAATGAAAACATCAAATCAAATCCCAGCAAACCAATGATATTCTCAGCCAAAGCATGTCTTTCTAGAATGTTTTCCAAAATTCCTCCGGGAGTACCAGTGAGCCATGAAGAGGATATTGCTCTTTTCTAAAGTATTAAATTGGGGGTCTTTTGGAACACACTGCATTTATGTGACAAATCTGTTCTTCTGTTAGGTCCTGTATCTGCTCTATGATTTTTTTGTCCCTTGTGAAATGTCTTCCTTTTCCAGGCCTATGCTATTATATATATTTTAACCTTTTTTCTTGTTATCTTCATGACTTTGTGATGGTCGGTGTGATAATTTGTCTCTTTTGGCATGTGAAGTGAGGGAGCACTCAGCTTCTCTTTGTCAGGAGAATAAGGTTCCTGTCCAGGGACTATTTTGCTTTGAGAGGTGTGTGTAGACATTGTTCAGTGCAACCCTGTTCCCTGGCTAAAACTGCTGGGAGTACTGAAATATGAACATCAGAAAACACTAATAGGAATGACAGCAATCCTGAAAATATCGCTGATTTGTTTAGAAATAGCACTTGAATCTAGTTTTCAACCCTCTTTTACGTTTGTAATAAGGTATAGGAAGACTTACAAGATGGTTACCCCTCTCTCTCTTTCTTTTTTTTTTTTTAATTTTATGCGTAATTGTTACAGTGGCTTGAGCACCTAGCATATATTTATTGTTGTGCTTCCATTGTTGTATTGTCCCAGAACCCTACTTGTCAGGCAAGGTCTCACTGTACAGCTGCACAACCAGAAGACAGCTTCTGGTCCAGGACATGAGGCTTGTCTCTACACAAAGGGAGGGAGGACTCACACCAGCCTGATTCATGCAGTCCCCCAGAGTGAGTGTACGGAGCAGTGCAGGCTGCTTTGTGCATCAGCCTATTTTTTGGTGTGTATCTGGAGAGAAATTAGGAGAGTGAGTGTGATTCCTGACTTAGTCCTCAAGTCTTTTTAAAAAACATAGATTTATAAATAATTGACATATATAAGTATATGCCCTCCACATGTGAGAAAGCATATTAAGGGCACCGTGGAAAAAGCAGCAAAGAAAAAAAGATGTCTCTGTGGCTGTTCAGTACTAGAAATACAAAGTCTCCTCAGTTCTGCACAATTTTTCCTGTTGTTTCTTTCACTTCTGGCCATGTGAGTTCCCACTGGGTACCATACCACCTAACTGCCCTGGCAGCTGCTGATGGGGCAGATGAGACTGAGCACAGAAAACAGAGGTGAAGTACTCCCAGGGCAGCATAACTGCTGTATAAAGCCAAGACAGAGCCTGATCATCTTCATGAAATGCAGTAGGAGCTTTCTTTTCTGACAAGGCGTCTGAGCAAGGGTTGGGTTTCTCCCAGCACTGCAGTCCCCGTGTTGTGTATCCTCTCTCTGTAACTGGGGAATTCCCTAGTTTCTGTAACTGGGGAAAGGAAAGAGGCTGAAGCTTCCAGAAGCCCTACTGGCAGCTTGCTTTGTAGTCTAATGAAGAGGGAGGTGGTCAGAAAATAGAGAGACTGGCACTGCTGCAAACCCCTAGATAGACCCTGACATAGAAAAAGGGCCTTTTGCAAGGCTCCACATAGTAGAGCCTTTTCCATTTGAAGTTCAAGTGCAGTCACAGTGGCAATAATGACTTATTCTGTCCAGTGTCAGTTTATGATGGAATATAAATGCAGCATTACAATATATATATTAAGTTTACGTGCAGCTCAAAATGTCAGTGTATTACTCTGTGGTCTTGCAATGGCAGGGTTCTAATAAAATCACAGCACTTCAACTTCTGGGATGCAACACAGAAAATGAAATACTTCTCTGGTACTGTAAGTTATATCTTTGCTGTACAGCTCTGGCAGGGTTCTTGTAAAGTTCAGTAATATCCAGATGCTTTTTTTCTTTCTTTTGCTTCAAAAAGGGGTAAGAATTTTTCACAGTGTGGATTTGTTACCTGCCTCTCTCCCATTCCCTTTTCTGCCATCCCTGAAGGTTTTCCTTCCATGCATGGCCCATCTGAAGTCAAATATTCCATGACAAACCTGCTCTTGGGTCAGACTCGTCATGGAGAAGGAACACTGAAAACTAGAAACTAAAACTTTGGTCTTCTGTTGCAGGTGGCTGGAAAATGAGCTCTTTCTTGCCATCTGATTGAAAGAGGCAAAAAAAGGCAAATGTGCAAGTAGTGTAAGTCACACACTTACTGGCTCTGATGTGAGATTGGTGTTGCAGCTGCACAAAGTAAATTTCTTGAAAAATCCTTGGTTTTCTAGCAAGAAAAGTGCTGCATTATCTGTAATTTTATTTATATTTACATATTTGAAGTGTATGTCTCTGTTTTAGCCTAACACAAATTAAGTGATGATGGCTTAGCAAAAGGCAAACATCCGTGGAGAGCAGCTTGGGGTCTGATGCTCCAGGAGTCTATGAAGTCTTCAGAAGTTTCTTTCCACCTTCTGTAATGTACAAACAACTTCTTATTGACATCCAAGCAGATGCTGTTGCAAGGCTTCCATAGGCACCTGTTGGGTTTAGTTTGGTTCTTTCTTTGAATGGAAATAAAAATTAGGTATGGTAAGAGCTGGGTTAAATTTTACAAATCTTAAAGCTGGTAAGTGTGAAAATAAGTTTGTTTTCACCGAGGAAGGGAATGAGTATTTTAAATCACTGCAGGAAATTTTTGAGAAAGTTATAAGAATCATTAGACTACAAAAAATCCTGTGAGCCTTTTTAATGATAGGGCTATTTGCCTGCCACAGCAGATTCCAACTTCAAACTCCAATTTATGTTTTCCCATAAATTGTTTTAAGCATTCCTTCATTCTTGAACTCATTCTCTCAGGCTTTACTTTTATACCAATCCCTTTTGTATACCAAGATTGCAGCATTCCTTTCTGTAACATCAGTTAAACACCTTGGAGTGCATCGCTCGGGGAGCACCCGTGACTTGAAGGATTTCTGCCAAGACACACGGTAAGAGTGACAACAAGAAATACTACAGTCAGCCTAATGTACAGTTAAGTTAACTTGACTGTACTCAAATTCTTTGACTGCAATGCTGTGGGACAGGGTAGGGTCTTTCTGTTCTGTTTATGCAGTTTCTTGACATGGTAAGACTATGACCTCTTTTGGGACCACTGTGGGTGGCTTAGCTTCTCACTGGCATCTTGGTCTTCTGCATCTCTCATGCAAGCAAACTTGGCTTGTCACATTTAGCCTTCTGCACAAGAAACAAAATTTATGCTGTCCATTCAAGTTCTTGTCCTTTAGTAGAGGCAGAGGGACCTGTTCTGCCCTGCAAGGAATATTTCTGTGAAGTACAGAAGCATGGGTGTGAAATAGTCGGGCACAAACAAGCCCAGAACTGGATGACCCCACATGGATGCCATGGGTTAGGGTCTGCCAGCTGAATACATGGCAAAGAGGGGACACAGAGCAATTAATTTCTCACCTAAGGGTGGGATAGCAAACTTCCCCCACTCGCACATCTGCTGAGCCAGCCCCTTTTCCAAAAGCCAATGTGCTCACGTTACACAGCGTTCAAAAGTCCTCGCTGTTCCCAGAATATTTCCATAGCTCGTTTGTCCAGCAAGGGGCACAAGGGAAAGCAATTACTGCTGCAAAGGTGGAAAATGGAGGTAACGGTTCAGTCTAATCACCACCCCACCGTGGACAAAGCTGCATCTCTCCTAACCACAGAGGAGGTGTTTAGTGCTCAGGCTCAAGGCAAATATTTCCTCTTCATTCAGCAGTTAGACAGGATGTGCCAAAGCCAGCCAGGTCATGTAGTGTGAGGAAAATGAGCTGCATGGAACTGTCAGCAGCAGCAAGAGTCCCAGAGCTTAGACTCAGCTCTTCTCATGGTGCTAAAACATGACAGCCGCATTACACAGATGCAGAGATTAAAGTTAAACAGACCTGAGTGCAGAGCTAGTGGCTGGTCTTGCATTTAACTCTTTGAAGATGGCAAATGACACTTGCACCCTTCTAGCTAAAGTCTAAAAAACACCAGCCAAGAATCCCTTCCAGAGGCAAGTGGGCTGGTGCAGAGAGTCCCTTTTCCTCCAAATGCTTGCCTTTGTAAAGCATTACCAGGTTTGAGGAGGGGCAAGAGGGGTTTCTTAGAAGATGTGCTGTAGCCTGAAAGTGTTCTAAGAAGATGGATGAATGTGTGGATGCCTCCAACATGCTACAGTTGAACAGTGATCAAACTCTTGCCCAGATCCAGTGGTGGGGATCTTGTGCATCACTGGAATTACGTTGCTTCTACTGATGCAATTGAGCTGGTTTTGGCTAAGATATTGTTAATTTTCTTTAGAGTAGCTGGTGTGGGGCTGTGTTTTGGATCTGTGCTGGAAAGTGTTGAGAATTCCAGGGATGCTTTAGTTATTTCTGAGCAGCACCTACACAGAGACAAGGCCTTTTCTTCATCTCACCTCACCCCAGCGGTGAGGGGACTGGGGGTGCGTGGAAAGTTGGGAGTGGATGCATCTGGGGCAGGTGACCCCAACTGACCCAAGTGATATTCCAGACCACCTGACATCATGCTCAGCAAGAAACTAGGGAGGAGGTGGGTCAGGCAAGGCTGCTCAGGGACTGGCTGGGCATCGGTCTGTTGATGGTAAGCAATTGTTTTCATTTGTATCACTTGTTTTCCTGGGGGTTCTCTCATTTTGTTAATTTCCTTTTCATTGATACTTATTGTTATTATTCAATTGTTAAATTGATTTTAGCTCACCATATTTTTTACTTTTATCCTTTCAATTCTCTTTTCCCTCCACTGGGATTAGGGAGTAAGAGAGTGACTGTGTGGTGCTTTGTTCTAGCTGGTTTAAACCACGACAGTAATGAGTAAAGTGAACACACAGTAACAGCCTGGGTTCAGACCTCAGAATCCGAATAAAGACCTGTATGTGCTTTAAACACAATATAGATTTTTGCCTTCAGAAATGTGGGTCTAAAGGTTATGAAATCCTGCTTGCACTGTTGTAAACTATTGCATCATTTCAGACCGGTGTTCTGCATGTTGAATTCTTTCTGCGGGCCAGCAGTGGTCTGGGTTAGGTTCTTTACTTTCTCTCTGGACTAAGTCCCAGAGGTGGTATTTTATTCATGAGTAAATTGCAAGTCAAGTCCAATGTATGACAGAATACTTGATGTAGGAGGTGCTGAAAGAAAACCATACAAGTGAGCCTTCAAGAAGCTTCAGTATAAAATACTGCTTCTCTGCAGATTGGTCTACAGATTTATGTACAGCGATGCCAGACTGCACTCACAGACACCGACTTTTCATCAGGGATGGATGCTGTATACCAGCTGTTGGTACTCCACGTGCAATTTTTAAAATTTTGAAGTCCCTAACAAGTTATTAAGAAGATCTCACTAATTACAAAGGAATTGTACAAAGAGCAATTAAAAATGTCAGTTGGATATTGGCTATATCAAATGCCAAACCACGTAGTTTTGTTTAATGAAATCAGTTTCCAGTAGAGTTCATAACATCATCAGTGACCTAAACAGTGCACCTGACAGCTTGCCTGCCATCTCAAGCTGTAAATCCGGGTAACTAATGGTACAGCAAAGAAGAAAAGGTCAATAGATGCAGAAATGTGTGGAGAATCTAATCTTTCCATGGCACTTGTTATTCTTCCCTTGTCCCCCTCCTTTCGTTCTATCATCTGTCACATTAAACTAGTCACGCTTGGCCAGAGCCTGATCAGGACAAGTTCCTGATCAAGCTGCATCTGTTCTTGCCACACAGCATCAGATGGACAAAGGCAATACATGACTGCAGCCCTGGAAACCCCTCTTCTGGAAATGCAGTTTAAGAAAGAGCCATAAATGCATGTAAATAAATTAAATTTAAGAAAGATAAGGGAGAGACTACACAAGTCACTCATCTCTTCATGCACAATTAAAAAAGTTTTAATCAGCTTGGTTTTGTTCTGAATAAAACTGCTGCTGTTGAGAACAGGAATGTCTTAGGCTTCTGAGCAGTACAGCTGGTAGTCTTTCTGTCTGCCAGGACATTTTTTCCCTGTAGTGTGCTTAATGCTTCGCCCAGTCCAGAAAGAAATGACTCACTCAAAAGGACTTCCTTCCTCTCCCTTGGGTGATTATTCCACAGCCTATTATGTCTCCCCATTAGGAAATATTTCCAACGTCATTTTCCCTGCAGTTACTTTGAAAGCATCTTTCTATGAGTAGAAACCCTAGAAATGATCCTAAACAGTGCCCTTCCATCATTAGTGTTTCCATTTCTCCTGTGCTTGTCTGTGGTTATCACATGTCCTGTAGCATTTCACTGGCATTTAGCTGAGCTGCAGATGTTTAATGTATTTAACCTTTCCCTATATGCCAAGCACAGGACTGGCACCAAGACATTTATACACCATTAAACAAGGGAGGTGCCTGCTAAATTTAATGACTTTCTTCTGATGCTTTCATGGTAGAGGTTGTGCTAGAGAACAAGGGCAGCTTCTATTTTAAACAACATGGAAAAGGTGCCACTGCTGGAGAAGAATGACTTATAAACAGACTATATATAGAAATACATTAACTCAGCATCCAACCTTGATTTAAGTCCACAGGGGAAGCAGTTAAATTTAATTTATCCTGGCTTCTCAAAAAAAGATATTGCATGTATATGTGCGCACAAGGAATTCCAACCAAACTGAGGAATATTAGTAGGTTTACTAGGATTCTGTATTTTAACTGCAAAGGATATCTCTAAAACCACTAGAGCCTTTTAGACTGTGGGAAACATTAGAAATGTCACCACACTATGCATGGAAGCATAATATGTATGTATTTTCATGTGTCAGTGTATTTGAGTTTCTTTAAATTTTAAGATTATCTCTGAATTTCTTCAGCTCACTTCATGAGCAGTTATTTAATTGCTGTATTTGTGTATTACCCTAAATTGTTGGTATGTGCTATCCACTTGAACTCCAAATAATTTTTTTGAATTAAAGGTAGGGCTTATAGCTCTGTCTCGTATTTAACTTGTAAACATTTAGTATTTCCCTTTCTTTTGTTGCTTATAAATTTACTAAACCTTAAGTCTTTGTGTTGAAATTTTCCATGCCAACTCTGTCTATTGAACAAAATATGGGGTGTGTGTGAATGTAAATGATCGTTTCAGTGATTTATTTTTTAGGTTTTTCTGAGAACGAGGCAACAGGAAAATGTGATATAAAAGTGCAAGAACAGTCAGACCAGGTCAGACCAGGTCTCTGTCTCGCTCAGGATACTCACCCTGACAGTGGCCAATCCTGCAGGCATATTTGACACTTCCTTCAAATATTCTCCCAGCCTCCAACAATTTGTGGCTGAGGGATTTTAGAACCAGACACAAAATTTTGTACTTAATAGTCCTTGAGGGATTTTCCTTTGGTGACTTTGTTGTTATTTTGCAGGGATTTT
>VYZQ01039431.1:63865-139499 GCA_013400655.1 Mystacornis crossleyi
TTTGGCATCTTGAATGTAATTTGGTGAGGAGTTCCACTATTAAAATACACTCTGGTTGACAAGAGGTCCTTTCTGGGTTTTAAGCATATTTCCTGTCATTTTCAATTGAAGATCCCAAGCTTTTATATTGGAACCAACCATTTTGAGGGCCAGCCTCTGCCAAACCCCCTCTTGGTCCTCATTTTGGATCAGGAACAGCCAGCTCAAAGCCCTTCGCTACGCAGACAAAGTAGAAGTATTTAAGATTGTTTCTTCCTGTGTGCATCACTTCACTTCTATTGACACTCAGTGTCATCTGCCCATTTTCTGGCCAGACAAACCACCTTGTCACCTTCATCTGAAATTTTCCAAAATCATTCCTTAGTGCTTTGGAATACCTAATTATTGGTAGCAAACTGTCTTCTAACTGTTGTCTGTCTTTTCTAGATCATTGCTCAAAACTTGTTTTTCTCAAGTTAAAAATGCCAAGAGTTTTCTTTGAGCAGCTTTAGCCACTTCGTATGATAAAAAAGAGGAAGGTGGGAGTCAGGACTGTCAGGAACATGCATACTGCTATGCCCATGAGCATCCCAAAATTTCATGAGTCATGTAAAAGGGAATGCTGCAGATTCTTGACAGCAATGATTAAGGAAAACTGCAGATGTTCTGTTTCAATGAAAGATAAGTACCTTTTATTTATGTAACTTTGAAGAGCTGACTTGAGATACCAAAGGCCAACAGATTTTGGTTAAAAAATTAAATAGCAGACTCAGAGCTGACTGAAACTGAGAGTGAAACTTGCTTAGAAATCACTAGGGTGTTGTATCAAATGTAAAAATAATGTTCCTGGGTTAAGAATGAATGGGAACTAGTCCAGGGAAAGAATTAAATGAACCTTCAACTGTACATGCTGGAGTAAATATTTTCAGTGGGGACACATATTCTGAAATTGAAAACCATACCTAAATCTTTTGCTGGACTCTTCGAGGAGTTGTATAGCTGTCTGCAAATATTGAATTTATGTGAATTGTTTGAAATGTATAACCAATTTCAAAATAACTTCTTTATCAGGGGGTTTCTGACGGATCATTAGCCATTTGCTTGTTTTTCATGCATCTCTCCCAGATTCCCTGTGAGCTGCAGACTTTGAGAGTCTTCTCTGGGGTTTGGTTTTGTACCCATGGAAGTTAAAAAGTGGCAAAGTTCACCAAAAAAGTATCAAAAGAATTTTATTTTTTTCCTTCAAAACAAAGTTTCTTAATCTTCTCCATTCCTTCCCGCTCTTCCTCTCCAGGAGATCCATTCCACACAGACCATGGAATTTTGGCCTCAAATTTGTATGTGGAAGAAAAGCAAATTTCAGAATGTTGGAACTTCCCACAGATCAGAAATTCCCCTTTCCAGATAGTTCTTCATGAAAGTGTCCTAGTGGCTTCTGTGGCACTTGGCTTGCCTCTGTAGGATTGTCAGGCAGATGTAGGAATACCTGAATGGAGGAGAAGGGACTGTAAGGTAACAAACCCACCACCTTGAGTGAGATGAAGCACCTCTGCCCCTGCAATGGAACTGGGACTCCCAAGCCTCCTGTTCTCCAGTCCTTTGTGAAATCTTCTGCAGAATAATGGCTCCTTTGTGGAGTCAGTTTAACCTCTCCAGCTCTGAAGGAAGTGAATATCTTCATTAGAGATGGGATGCTCAGAAGTTCTGATCAGGCCAGCTGTCAGCTCTTAGCAGCTTCCACAGGAACTTCTCAATCCTTACTTGCCAGTAAGAGGGGATTTTCAAGTGTGCCAGGAGGCATTGTTCCTTCTTCACGTGTTAGTTTTTGTCCAGCCTAAAAGAAAAGAAATAACAACAGAAGCAGGATATTTCAGTTAGTAGAAAAGGAATTAAAATAGTTCTAGTGTCTCCCTTTACACGGTCCCTGCTGCTTTTACTTTTCCTTCCCATGTACTATTTTTGCTGTCCACTCTCCAGACTCCTCTGTTAAATTTCTTGTGGGAATATAACAAAGTAAAGTTTCACTGAAATTCAGTAGAAAGGGAGATAAGGGGGGACAGGAAGCTCATTTTATGTGGAATAAGAAAGGTAGAACTTAAATCATCCAAGAAGAAATGTGGTGAGAAAGCATGGGCAGGGAGTGTGAGTGAGATCTGAAGGAGTTCTGCTCCTCTGCTGCCTCATCCTTTCCACACCAGTTGTGACTCTGCACGTGCAGTATTTGAGTGTAGGTGGGATACTGCTCCTCATTCTCCAAAGTCCATCTCCTGTAGTCATTTCCATGAATAGGACAATATATAACAAGCTATGATTTCATTGTTTCTGATTTTTTTGTTTGTTTGTTTTCCATAGTAAAGGGCAGTTAAAATTTACGCTTAAGCAGATCAGAAAGGCACCAGAGCAAATTTTAAAGCACTTTCTTTCGTAAATGAAAATGATTGGCCTTTTCTGTTCTGGAAAATAATAATTAAAGGAGGCCGAGCTGGTCTGATTTGTTTGCAGCACCCTTAGTCTTATGACAAAGTCCATCACAAAATGTTCTTACAGAAGTTGAGCAGTGAGGAAGGAATGATGAAATACTGAGTAATGGAGGAAAAAAGGAATTAAATTCTTTCCAATGTGTCTTAAGGAACAACAGCAGATACCTCAAGGCTCCCTGGATTTTCCACCTTGTCCTTATGGAACATAAATGTTTTGACCTTCATGAGCACCTTTGTGAAAGACTTACCAGCAGTGGGTGAAGGATCTTGCACAGTTCTAGTCGGGAAAAGAAAATCAATCCCCCACAGCAGCAACTTCATGAGCATTTAGTCTAACTTTAAAAATGTTCAGGGAAGAGAGATAAAACCCAAGGAAGTGAGTCATATTCCCAGAGAGAGGATGTGAGGGATGGCGAGATGAAGGTATGTGCCGTTCAGAGCCTTGAAGTAATCAGAAGAGATTCTTTGGACATGTCTTTCAGATCACTGCCTGGCACTATAAACACTGATTGTGATACCCCACAACCTGGCTGGCTGCACTTTTAATGGAACTGCTTCAAAGCTGTCCCTGAGGATGTGATGTTGAATAGGGAGATAGAAAATGGTTGTTTCCATCTATTGTAGTGCAGATTATCCATGGAAAATGCCACTGCTGTAAGACAGAGGCTGCTTTATATGGCTCAGTTCAGGCTTCAGTCTGCTTTTATCCAGGACTAACTCCTTGAATTTCAGAAATTTTTGTTTTTCTAATTGACACCAGTACAAAGAGATGAAAATGGAGTGATAAAAATCTCTTCCAGTAAGTGATCCTGGGGCTGTCTTTTCCATTAAAGTCTCTCTTCACAGCAGGGTCTTAAGAAAGTTCAAGGCATGCATGTCTGTCGATTCAGAACAGGAACAAGAAGTGCCTGCCTGAACCGCTCCCTTAAAATAACCCCACCAATGGCCACTTGTGCAGTGACATTTTGGAAATGTGCACCACCTGATTAGAAAATTCGACTGCGAATACCAGGCAAGCTACTGCGGTTCCTGGGATGTCAGCCCAGGATCTCAGCAGCCTTCCCATCTCAGCATAGCTTGGAGAGGCAGTTTTTAAACTAAAATCTTCATGTAAAATAATAGACATTGTGAGATGGGAAGCCTCATAAAATGAAAAATATCAGTTGGTTTTGCAGAGGTTGCCTTATTTTCACCTCATAAAGATTTCAGAAGGGATTTTAGCACTTTGTTAAACTGCTGCAGTGAAATCTTCCATGTTTATTTATACACACCTGGTAAAATTCCTGAAGTAGCCAAAGGGCCTGGTTTTATCAACACGCAGCTGGTGACTTTTTTTTTGCTGTGCTGGATTAATGTTCTCAAATGTATGCAAAGTGTGTACATTAAATGCAGATGTTTGTTCCCAGAGGACATGTGAGAGCCCAGCTCACCTCTCTAGTCCAGGTGCTCTTGTCCAAAGAGGGCTGATGGTTGAATGCCCTGCTTCATGTGTCCTTTCTTTTGCAGCTGCAGCCAAATCTGTTTTCTGTTTGGAGCTCTTGGCTTGATTTCAGCCTATGTCCCCTCAGAACCTTCCTTGTCACACTCAGCACAGGTGGGTCTAGCTTTCTGTTCAGGAGCTTACAGGGCAGGATCCCAGCCTAACTTAGGTTGGCTCAGCTCCAGCCGAGTTTATTGCCCAAAATCTCAGCTGTTGGAAAGGTTAGTTGATTTAAAGTCATCGTGAAAATCTCTGCAGCTCTGAATAGTGATTTGTTCCCCCTTTCAGGATATGTGCCCTATGGAAAGCTGCTTAAGCTGGTGGAGTAAAGTACGGTTTTCTCTGTTTTCAGCTGGTCTCAGAGCCCTCCAGTCTTCCTGAGCCACGTTTTCATTTTAGTTACATCAAAGTAAGTGCTACCGAGGACAGAAAAGCTATAACATAAAATAATACTGTGAGATACAAGAAACCTTTTACTTATTTTGCTAGTTTGTTCTTCAGCCTGTGTTTATGTGTCCTCGAGTGTCCTTCCCTGTGCAGCAGGATCACCTCAATGTTCCTGCCCCAAGCCTCCCCTGGCAGTGATGCCTCTGAGCCAGACAGGGGCTTGCTCTGGAGTCACTCGCTGGGGCACTCAGAGTACCCCCCCGAACATCCCCCAAATGCATTTTTAAGGTAATTTCAGGGCCTAAGCTTTCCCCCAGTGCAAGTCAGCAGGAGCCAACAAAGTGAGCAGTCTGGGGCCAGTGACAGGGAGAGAAGTGTCATGGGTTAAGCTGCAGTGCAGAAGGTTTTTGCATGGATGTTTAGGGCTGTGCTTCTGGCAGACTAAGCCAGGGTAGCTTAACTGTCTGGACAACTTCTCCTGCATCTGTGGGTGTTTTCTGCTTCATTATTTTTGTTGAGCCATATACCTCCCTCATCTGGAATATCTCCATTGATTTTCGTGAATTTCTCAGGATTTTCATCCCCACTAAAGAACATTTAGTTCGCTGCTCATAGTGCTGACACTACCTCAACCCTGCAGCAACTGTGGTAGATGGGCCAAAGGCAAAGTTGGGGTAGGCAAGAACATCCTCCACTGGAAATTTTGAGGGCAAATTTTGCAATCCTCTTTGTGCAAATCAGATCCAATCAATATATAAGCTGGCCAGAAAAAGTATCTAAACAAAGCTGGTATGAAGTGGGTGTGGACAATGAGCGGGACTTCCATTTCAGTGGGGCCAAGGAGAGGTATTGAACAGCATGAAAGGAAAAGTATAATGCAGATATGCGTGTGGGAACTCAGCTGCGTGAAGAACAAGGGAAAATAAACCCTGTACAGAATTATGCTATTGATGGATCTAACTGCTGGTATTTTGGTGAATTATTGTTGCTATCACAGCCATCTGGAGCATGTAAAAGGGATGAAACTTGTCACTTTTTTAAAAATGCATTTAGGACAATTTCCTTAGTTGCCAGCTCTTTGGAGGGCAGTACCCAAAGCAGTTCTTGTCGTTCACTGTGGGAGGGGAGGGAGCAAGGGACCTGCACCGTGTCTGCTGGGGACTCCCGGAGGTGTAGTGCTGGTTCCACTCCCATGCGCTCCAGAAAGCTGCAGTGCCTGCCTGGGTGCCAACGCTCAGAGTGTTACAGGGGCTTTTTGAGAAATGCACACTGACCCGGCCAACCCTGAAATCCATCTCTGCCACTCAGATTTGATGCTCGTCCTTCTGCTGTGCTGAGGGCTGACTGTGTGTGGCAGGTAAGGAGCTTTCCCTCTCTCCCCTCCCTCCGTAGGTGTGACCTCTGCTGCCCCGGTGGAAGGGGAAGGGAATGTGTTAATGGCTCTGCAAGGAGAAGGATGATTTTTCCTGGCAGCACTTTTAGGTTTGCTTCCAGAATATATACAGTTATCACTGATGCTCCTTTAAATTCTTTCCTTTACTCAGAAGAGGTCAGTGCATATAAAGAGAATTTGGATTATTAGGCTGCTGGCACTGATCTGTGTTTTCCACTCTGTGTACTTGGAATACAGTTTGGTGCCTCTTCTCATTTGTTTACTTTTTCCTTTCCCCTTTTTCTGCTCCCCCCTCAATAAGATGTTGGATTTCTCTTTTAATGATAAATAATTTAAATTTTAAATGATCCATTAAATCACTTCTTTAATTTCTCTGGGAATTTTAGGATTGCACATTTGATCTCCTGAAATGTGAAGAGCCCAGTGAAATGACTGAGGCATATTAGTGCTTGGGTCCTCAGTACACTCAGAAGACACCAAATTTGTGTCTCTGCTATTGGAACAAGGGCTTTGAAAATGTGGGATCTAATCCTTGATCCAGAGGTGTCATGGCTGTCAATCTGAGCTGGTCAATTTGCAGATGGAGAGTTGCTGATGGGTCTCTGGGAAAGGAGAACTCCTGGCCTTGTAGTTTGGACCGTTATAATGTCATGATAAAGGCCCCCTTG
Source organism: Mystacornis crossleyi (assembly GCA_013400655.1). NCBI lineage: Eukaryota > Metazoa > Chordata > Aves > Passeriformes > Timaliidae > Mystacornis > Mystacornis crossleyi. The sequence continues at coordinate 70,253 of VYZQ01039431.1, forward strand.
GTCTATGTGATATTTCTGCTACTTGGAATCAATGCTTTCCAGAAAATAATTTAATTTTAGGTAAGAAAATTATTTTTTATTATGAAGAATCCATCAGCATGTTCAGCTCATAACTGAAAAGCTGAGATTCGAGCCCATGCATAGACGAGTTTTCCCGTTCCTCTGCCAATGTCAGGGAGGTTGGAATTAGATCACCTTTAAGGCCCAGTTCAACCCAAACCATTCTACGATATCGGGCTGCAGGGTTTTGGCCGTGCAAGGCTGTCTGTTTTAAAGTGAGATCTGTGTTTCTGATGGCAGTTCCCAGTACAGAGGAGAAAAGGGGTTGCTCCTACACCCCCACAGTGATCTCAGGGCTTGGGACTGGGGAGACAGTGGATATACTGCCATATGAAATGACATGGGATGCCTATGATGGGAGGATAATAAGTTGTGGTTCCTAGGAACCAGTCCTATTTCAGAGTACACAGCGGAAATAGCACTGCTTCTGCTGCTGTTTTGCTCTAAAAGAGATATTAATGTAAAAATAGAGTAATTTAGAAATAACTGTCTTCTCCCAGCTGGCTGTCATGGCAGCAAAAGCCCTATAACGGAGCTATTCCCTGAGCCAAGGTTATTTCTAAACCACTTCTAGTTCGTGGAAAACAATTTGCAAAATTTTGGGTGGTTTCGGAATAAGAAAAGTCATTTTACAAATCATTGTCTGCTGCAGGAAAAGCAATTGTCATGGACCCAGAACATAAAAACACAATATGGGTGTTTTTAGTGTATCAAGCCACGTCACTATTCAGAGGCCTACCAAAGAACATAATTTCAACACTGTCAAACAGCTTCTGCTCTGCCTGCATGGTGATCATCCTCTCAGTTTACACAGATCTTTGCACTCCTGTGGTGCTTTAATAACATCACTGTAACCCCCTGACATTTGGATAACGTGAGGAGCAGCCAATTCTCGCAGCACCTACAGTCATCAGTCATTGTCAGCCCTGGGCTGAGGTTTCTCCTCTCTAACCGTGGGGCTGCACGGCTCAGACAGCTCTTTCTGACACTGGGCCGCCCAAGGCCCCCAGAAAACCACCTGGAGAGTCTCTGGATAGTGTGCCTGGCTACCCAGAGGCTTCAGAGCCTGGGCAGGCAGCAGGAGAAGGGAGAGGCTTCAGTTCCTTAACCCTGGCTGCTCCTCAGGGTGACAGTGGTTATACTGAGTTGTCCATGAGGCAGGAGAGTGGGGACCTGCTTGGGATGGAGGGGAGGGGGGGAAATCCCCTTTGGTCCAAGGAACTTACAGGACCAGGTGGAAAAAAGAGATGGAAGAAGGGCAGGATTGAGGTGCTTCAGTTAGTGACTGTGTGTGATAAATGCCTTGAAGAAAAGAGCTCTGACTTTTTCTCCATTCAGTCTCTGCAGCCAGACTTTGGTCTTGTTCATACTGGTGTCACTCACAGGTGCCTCTGCTGACCTCAGGGCAATGACAGCACTCTTTGCTATCAAGGTACTGACTTGAGAGCAGTTATTCCACTTACAACCTGCCTGAATAGAAGCCAGTCCCTTGTCTGGGGTGGGAAGAACCAGGGATGGCTAGTAGCTGGCTGTTTTTTCTGGCTGTTGGTTGTTTATTTGGTTTACTGAGAACTAAATTAATCTCCCCATGAAACAGGCACTCCCTGCTCCTGCGAGCATTGGAGCTCTCCAAGTATTTTGTAGGAACAGGACTTAACACCAGTGGCATTGCTGCATGCCCAGGAATGTCTGTGTGCAGCCAGACGTGGCACCACCCAGGGCAGGGTTTCTGCCCCATGGGATGAGCAGAGATGAGTTATCTACGGCTGTGTGCTGGGTCTGTCACTCCTTCAGCAGCAGCCTTAGCAGCCTGCCTCACTTTTTTGTGTTTAAAATGCTCCTTGTGTTATTTATCCTGTACTTTTATTAGGTGTAATTTTATTGCAGTATTTGGAAAAAGTTCAGCCACTTCTTCTATGTTTACCTTAAGCACATCTGATGTTCAAAGCTTCCATACTCTCCCAATGCCATTTTTTTCTCAAAGACAACCAGGCTTTGCTGTGGCAAGGCTGGGCTGTGGGGAGTATGGATGCTTCAGATCCCAGAAGGATCCTCTTATGATGCAACATCCCTGCTTGTGTTACATGATTTAGTTCAGTAGCCCAGCTCCAGATCCTCTGAGTGGTCACGGCAGTTGTGTACTTGGTGGCAATGTGCTTGATTTGGGGCTGTGAGACAGGGCTTGGGGTGCTTAGTCAGTATTATCTGCTCTGTCTCACTCCTCTGGTTGGTTAGTTCCAAATGTATTTTGGATGCCTAATAATTCCAAAAAGAAATTTATAGGACAACATCAGAAAAGCCGTCCCTGGTATATAAATTACTGTGTTAGTGCGACTGAGCTCCTGCGGCTGAGATTGCAAATCATTTTCAGATGCCGTCAGCATCTTTTTTTTGTTCTTTGTCTCTGTCCTCCCATGACCATTGCTTGGAGAGCCATGTACACACTCGAAGGATTTGCTTTGAGGGGAGGGCTCAAATATCAAAGTGGAAAAAAAGCATTCAGACCTAAAAGCTGACCATAAAGCCCAGCACATCATTTTCAGGAGCAGAACATTATTGTTACTGTGCTGACAAACTTCTTTTGAGGGCAGCAGCACGGTCCAGCACCATTTCAGATTTGTCTTGAAGCCGCACGTAACCAAAATAAATATATGGTTACATAAGAAACTATATTATATTCTTGCTCCGTGGTTCCAAGTGTAATTGTAAAGTAAGCACAAATGCAGTGTGCCTGCCCTTGTGGAGGTGGAGGGCCAACCTCCTTCCACGCACAATTCCATGGATTCACACCTGGGATTAATGAACCAAGCAACTGCAAGGAAGGTGGTTTATCTCCTCCTCTAATGTCCTTGTATAAGATGTGGAGGCCCCGGGGAGGTGAAGACGTGGGGACAGGTAGGGAGAGGCCCCAAGCAGGCTCCGGAGAGCAGCCACGTTACAGGGAGGGCAGTGCGTGGCTTTTGGACATTGTGCAGCTTGGTGTGAGTAACTGAAGCCCAGAGGATTACATGGCTCACATGGATCTCTGGTGATTTATGCAGCTGGTTAGCGGGCCAGCAGCATTGCCTGTAGTCACAGGGACTCACAGCTGCACGGCACGAGCCTGCTCCCTGCTGCGCGCGACCAGGGGAAGAGCTATGCTGAGGAGCTGTGGCAAACCTGCACTTCTAGAGCTGGGCTTTGAAATTTGGCTTTTGAAATTGTGCTTCTTTGCCCCTGAAGGTGTTGTGAAAATATATGAATCATTGTATATCTCCAAAGGGCTTGGACACTCTAACTTTGAACGGGAAAGAAAAAACCCACGAAGGAACCGAGAGATCCTTGTGAAAGGCAAACCTTGGCCTCCAGAGAGGAAAGATCTGGCTATGTGGCTGGCACAGCACAGAGGTGGACAAGGAAACACACAGCAAGAATAAGGAGGCAGTGTTAGGACCTTAAGTGTTCTGAAGTTTTCAGTCTCAGTTTTAATCAAGCACAAATCGTTCAGTTCCATGCAGAAGGAACTGGATAATGTTCACCGCCCTATACTCTATATGGGATTAAAACTGGGGATTCTCCCTCACTTTTTGTCAAGAATACAGCAGCCACAGAGGGGGAAAAAGCTGGTAAAATGAAAGGACATTTTTCATGTCATAATGTTCTGAACAGAACTTCATAGCCCCTGGCCACAGGATATCATACAGTGCTCAGTTTTCTGTCTCAGTTTCTGGACTTGTGGTGTAGTATACTAATGTGTGCATAAGCTCCTAAAGAAAACATAAATTAAATACAATCTGAGGCACAGCAACTGCTGTAAAAGCCCACACAGAAGTGAATGTTGTCAGCATGAGGAGCCACACATTAACAGAGAATAAGGTATTTACCTATGAAGGACAAATGAAGTGACACCTGTATCAGATAACCAAAGTTTGAAATTGCTTTACAAAAGAGATCAGTGGCATCAACACCATGGACAACAAAGTCCAGGGAGCTGAATCCAAGGCCAGCTAGTCAAGGCATAAGTGAAGCTGAGACTAACCCCATGCACCTACACAAACTGAGGACTGAATGTCTGGAATACAGCTTTTAGAAAAGACCTGGGGGTCCTGGTGGGTGCATTGACCATGGACCAGTAGTGGTCTTGCAGCAAGGAAGGCCAACAGCACCCTGGGCTGTGTTGTGCACACATGGGGTGCTTGGCTTCCCATACAAGAGTGGCGTACTGGGAGGGACACATCTTGAAGCATCTGTCACATGTGAGCAGAGGGTGGGAGAGCTGGAGTTGCATAGCAGAGTTTATCTTATTAATGCATATAAACACCTGATGGGGGAGTAAAAGACAGACCCAGAGTCTTTGCAGTGGTGTGGAGTAGAAGATGCAAAGGGCACAAACTGAATACGAGAAATTCCATTTAAATATCAGATTTTTCCTGGTCTTTTTACTGTGGCAGTGACTGAAGAGCAAACAGACTGCCTAGAGAAGTTGCGGAGAGCACTGGCAAAAAGTTGGTGGTCTGTGCATATGCGTGGTTACCTGCAGAATCCCTCCATATGCAGGCAAACCAACACACTCAGCCAGCCTGTCAGAAGAAAACATAAAAGATTGCTAAATTCCACCTAGACAGAATTTCCAGCTGGAAAAAAAGAGGAAGGATGTGTCTGAGGAAACCTGGCCATGTACTATTCCTGCTTCTGGGATCTTGTGCTGCCTCTGTACAGAGCGGTTTCTTCTTAAATACTCACCTATTCAAACAGGGTCTTTGCATGCCAGGAAGAGTATGTTCATCACTTGATTATGTGATGGGTTACTTACTATTCATCACTCTTTGTATTCTTCTCTTTAAAACTTCCTAGCTATTCCAGACAGGGGAAAGTAATGTGAGTGTGTAGTTGTACAGAGGGGCTTGCTGCTTTTCTCATACCAGCACATCCAGCTCACGTGGGCACAATCAACTCCTGCAGCTGTGCCACTGGTTTAGTTTATGCACGTTGCTTGAGAGAAAAACAAGCTGTAACAAGAGTTTAGTCTGGCAGTTACTTTTACTGCTTTTTAGTGTAGTTGTGTCATACAGTTCTCTGTCATTCTACGTGTTTCGCTCCTCTCTGCAGTAATACGACTGCAAAATGTGTGAAGGCAAAATGCTGCCAGTTGGGTGACCTGGCAGTGGGAGAGGGAAGGATAACGGAGGAGCTGGGAATCAGCGCTCCGTCCTTTGTGCGCATAAGCGTACCTGGGTCTATTCAAACCAGCCAACACCTTCCTCCCGCTTCTTGCAGGATTGCTTGGGCTGTGGGATGGCTCATTTGCAGCAAACCCAGCTCAGCCCCAAGCACAATATGGCCACCTCTAGAGGGCGGTGATCGACTGGTGAACTTTCTGCCGTAACGGGATGATTCCTGAAATATCCTGGACTAATCCAGCTGCGATACTGCAGCTGTTTAGGGAATTACAACTTTGTTGCAGAAAGGTGCAGAGTCTAGCAGAGAGAGGTCTCTGTCCGGCTGAAGTGATAGAGGAGTTGAAGTGGACAAGTAATATACCAGAATTTGGCTCAAACATTAGGATGAATTTACTAACTGTTGTGAGATCGATAATTCTTAGAAATAGCAGACCTTTATTTCTGTAACAGCATTGGTTTGTGTTGTCCCTTGAGAGAACCAATCCACAAGTACATTTAAACCAGGGCAAAGCAGGGAAAAAATCAAATCAGCCAGCACAAATTTCTCTGAACTCCTGGGTTTACACTAACAGCATGCTCTGTTTGGCTTCTAGCACAGCACCGTCCCAGGGATGGCCTTGCCAGGAATGAGGGGACAGTACCTTCCTTATTAACATCATTCAGTGCAGGAATTATTTCCATGGAGAAACAGCTTCCCAGCACCACCTTTCACATGACTTCATCTTCCTTTACCTGCATGTCAGGTAAGAAACTGGTGGTGAGATTTCCTGCGGCATCCTGTGAGGCTGTGAGTGACCCACATGTGGCCCTGCCCAGCTTCCACCCCTCTGCATGTGACTGAAGAATATAACTATCCTTCCTCTTTTTCCCCCAGACCATTGTCATCATTTTGCTGATTAGTTACTTTCTTTACTTCTTCCATATCTCTTCTCCTGATGCCAATAAATGAAACTCCACCGTACTTCTCAGTTCTCCAAGAAGATGATGAAAAATTGTTTGAAATAAAGTGTGAGGTGAGGGCAAAGTTTCAGGGCAGACACATTTTTTTCTTCTTTGAGAGTATCTGAATTTGAGCTGCTGCTGCACGTTCAGTGCTGTGCTGCCTGGCCACATTTGTGCCTGGCTCTGGAGCTGAACTGAGTGCTCTGCAGCCAAGGTGCAGACTTTGCTGTTCTGTGCCTTGCGTACTGTGGCACCAGGGTTCATGGGCCACAAAGAGTTTGTTTCAGTGACAGTGGGGGACGTCAGCACACACGTCTTTGACAAGGCAGGCAGTGTGAAAACATCAACACTCTTTCCTCCTAGCACAGAAGGATGGGACTGGTTCCCAGTTTGTTATCTTTGTATTTAGCATTGACTCCAAGGAGCGTAATTAGAGGGGATGGAAACACTATCTACTCGTTTTCATTTCTGTGGTGCCAATTGAGTCAGAACCAGGCCGACACTGGCCCAGAACTATTACCATTTGCTTGGTACATTGAGACATCTGTGTGTTTTTGTTACCCCTTGTCCATTAGCTCATGGACCGCTGTGCCCATAACTGGGACAAAAGGTCCTGTTGCTTTTCTTGGCCATCTTCACTCCTCACGTCTGTCTTGGGCTGGGAGCCAGTGGCATGGGCACCAGAGATAAAACATCTTTTATTTCCAAACACAACCTTCTGCATCAGAGCATGCTTGCGAAGGAAAATCTTGCCTTTCAAGAAGCTGTCCTTTTTGGGACTTTTGCTTTATTTTGTGAGAGCTTTTTATGGATTCGTACATGTCATGACCCAGCACCTATTGCAAGCACATAATTCCAACACAAAGGACTTTTAAAAAGTACATATATAGAAACTGCTAGTAGGAAGCCTAACATTCCTGAAGAATGTTACTGTCTTCAGTGCTATTTTCTACCTTCACTTTGTGGGTTTTGTTTCTCTAACTCTATCTAGCTGCAAGGATTCATCTTAAATGGAAGTGACATAACAAAACCTACGTTGATAGCTTGGATATTTAAAAATAGCTGTCTTAACAAAGTTTTTCCTTCCAAGGTCGAATGTACCTTCTATTGGAAAACATTCATGCACATTGTTAATATAGGGTCTCTTTTCTGTAGTCTGTCTTAGAGTGAGTCATCTGCTCTCTGGCTCTGTTTGTCTACATGCAAATAGGTGGGAATCAGCTTGGTTTCTGAAATTCTCTCTTTTGTATTGACTGAAAATCTGGGATGGTTATTTTAAAATGTTTCCCATTCTCCAGACAAGATATGAATGCAAATGCAACAAAAGTAATGTTAGATGTTCTCCCTGTACCAATAATGTAGCTGTAAACTGCTGTGTTTTGATTAATCTGGTGGAATGCTATTCTTCTTTCAGAGTGGTGCCAGAATTGGGCCAGTTTTATCTGACGAGTTTATTGTCTCAAGAAGTAAAAATAAATTGAAGTCACTGTAATTTGGAATATCTCAGTTTTTTATCTCAGAGCTATATGAATAAGTATCAGCTGAGCATCTGGCTCATGGAAATCAGCTCTTTATTTTAAAAAGTGTAGTTTTTAATTTGAAAAGAAAAAAAAAAACACTTGGATTATTTCTTAGAATTTTGGATCAAACCTTCCAAACCTGGAAAAATGTCCACTTTTGCTAACTTCAGTGTGGTGTTTATTTTCCATTCTAAACCCAGAACGGGACTGTTTCTGATAACATACTCGGTGTTTAGTGAAAGTATGAATAATCCCAGTAATCAGAATGTCTCAGGTCACAAGGCTTTACTCCATGCCAGATCAATCAAAAATTCCTGAGGACAGGTCTACTGCTTGGCCATAACACCTGCTGGACCCTGCACTGTTCACATTGATTTATGAGTGACAGACGTGTGATGTTCTGTGAGAAATCAGTGGTTGCTGGAAGGGGTTGCACACTTTGAAGGGGCTGGAAGGTGAAGTTCCCATGGGACAACCGAGTGGCAGAAGGAGGAGGCTCCTGTGGCTTAGACCACGGGGATGTCACAGCACTGCTGCGTGTTTTTGTGGGAGAAGGGAAGGATTGAAAGAGTAAAACTATCAAGCATGGTGTGTTCATGTGCCATTCTGAAGCCTTTAAAGACAAGGTCTGACAACCCCAAATACAGTTGCCACAGGCAAGGGTGCTGAAGAGCAAGATTGCTCAACGCTTACACAAATGAACCCCTGGTAACTCCTGCTCTCTGAATCAGAACTTGTCTACCTAAGGAAAACACTCAGCCAGCTCAACTGATTTGCAAACCAGTGTTGAAAGATTTACAGAAGTTCTTATGAGACCACGAGGGCAGTAGGGAGGCAAGTTTGTCTTTCTCTTGGATGGTAACAAAAAGAACTTCATGTCTTCTGTCCTTACCTTCTCCAATTCTCTTATTTTTTGCCTTCATAGTTGAGAAAAATTACATTATATTTGTTTATTCATTCATGGTTAAGACAATAAAGACTCCTTCCAAACTCGTGGTTGCCCTAACTTAATTATATTGTAAGTATAATTAAACCACAGTAGTGTTGAGGATATCTGTTCCTTAGATGCTCTGCCAGCAAAGTAACCACCATATACCTTTCTCATTGTCTGGGAAGCTTCCTTGGCAGTCTTCACTAGAAGGTGTAAAAAAAGGTTTTACTAAATCAAAGTCAATTTAGAGCAGGAAATTAAATGTTAACACTCTAACACACTATTCACTTTTATTAGTAGTATTTCTTATTTTGTTTTGTTTGTTTGCTTATTTGCTTGCTTTGTTTGTTAGTTGGGGTTTTTTTTCCCCCAGACAGAAAACCCACACATGTGCTGGTCAGAAGCAGCCTGTGAAGATGACAAATTACCCAGGCCTGAGTCTTTCACACCTCCCAGAGTTGATTACAGTTGTGTGTATCAACCACCATTTCTGAAATCTTTTATATTTTGTAGGAAGGATACAGTGATAAATTTTGAAATTGAAAATAACTCTTCTTAAAGGAAGAGCCTCAACCTCACAGGTGGTCCAATAGGTAGAACAAAAGTGGCTGGAGCTTTGCAATAGAATCACTGATCCATGGAGAGCATAAAAGACAATCTTGATGCCAGGTATTAGACATCCTCTTGGAGCAAAAGGAGGTGACAGCATGTCTGCACTTCTACTTTTTCTGCAGTCCTCCCCCCTCTTCCTCACTCTTGTGAGGTGCTGAGTTCTAGGTGGCGGAGTCTCGGCTGTTCCCCAGACTTTCCCCTGTGTTATGAAACACCAAAACGCCTTTGCTGACAGCCCTCATCTCTCTGTTGTCAGCTTGCTCACAGTGTCACAGCCCAGGTCTCCTACCAGCCCCATCAGCACCAAGCGTGGTGGCAGAATGGAGTCCTGCAGAGATTCTGCCTGAAGAGCTTAAGATAGGACCTGTAAAAACTCCCAAGAGGAGTAAATGCCTGTGAGTGCCACCTTGTGTCTTTCCAACAGAAAAAAGAAGAAATTGAGTGCCTAGAGCTGCAATAGCTGGTCAGCAGCACCTTGTGGTCATATGCAAGGTATAAGGTACCCCATTTATCTACTAATATCTTGTTGTTAGATTGTGGTTCTCTTTTTTCTTCCCTGAGATCCTGCTTGCTCGTTTTAGACACATCAGTCAAGTACTGTTGTGTCCTTGGACTTCCAGCAGCAAACCAGCACCTAAATGCAGTAAAATGGACCACAGTCCAGTTCTCTTCCCGCAGCAGCATTTTCAGCTGTGTTTCAGCAGTTTGGTGGTGTTTGGCTCTTCTCTTTTGATTCTGTTTCTCCTCTAGTACCCACAGAGCCCATTTGGACTTCTGCAGCTGCCATCGCTGCTCTGTTACACCCTGCAGTGGAGAAGAGTCTCAACCTGCCTGACGCTGGTGTGGCTGCTCCTGTGGCCAACACATTTGTGTTTTTCTGCAGTATTTCTGCAGCTCTGCTCTAGGCCACACTCCCATATCTGCCTGTATTGAGAGATGCTATAGAAACACAGAATGCCTTGGGTTGGAAGGGACCTTAAATATTGCCTAGTGCCAACCCCCCTGCCGTGGGTAGGGACACGTTCCCCTAGACCAGGTTGCTCAGAGTCCCATCTTGCCTGGCCTGGAACATCTACAGGGATGGGGCAGAAGACCTTGCTTTGCCTCAATATGACTAAACTTCTATTTTTCTCCAATCACTCTGATCAAGACAAATGATGAAATCAAAGCATTTGCTCCCTGGTTGGCAATTTTTTTCCCACATACTGCAAATTTCCTTTTACTGTCCGTGGCTTGTAGGAAGAGCTTTTGTCAAGTCAGAGTGAAAACTACTTTGAAAGTACCGTGCCTATTTAGGGAATAAAATTATAGTGAATTAACTCTTAAGGAGTCTGCACCAGTTAGAATTTTAAATCCTAAAACAGGTCTACAAATGCTCTGCGAATCAACTAAAATTCAAGATTTTTTAAAAGGGGCAAAAAAGAAGATAGCTTTATTCTAGTGAGGCAAACAGGGGAAAAAAATGAGTCATCTGGTACTGCCTAGGGAAGATAGGCATCTCCACAGCTCATGCTTTACAATTCAATAACTTAACACTTCAATAACAGGAATTAAACATGTGAAAGGCTTAAGTTCTTGTTACTTGCTTACAAAGCACACCACTTTTCTAAGACTTAGCTTACAGTGGTGTTGGTCTACAAAAACACACTAATTTCTTTCTGTAGCTAATGCAGTCCTTCTGATACCATAAAGAAATAAAGTTTTTTTTTTTAAACTCAGTAATAACTCAGGACATGAGATTTCTGTACTGCATTTACAAAAGTGAGAGTTTAGAGGAATGGTGATGCTGCTGAAAATCTTTCTACTCCCATGGCTGAATCATGAAATGAAAAGGAAAAAAAAGAAAAAAAAAACAGAATAAACACCTAGACCTTTAATTATAACCTAATCATTTTGATCACAGCAATAAATATAACAAATGTGAGGCAAGTATGTGTGTGAGAGTGCAGGACACAGAAAGGTTTAGGGCAAGATCACTGGAAAATCTTTAGAAATGATGTAAGAGAAAGCAAAGGCAGGGATTGGAGTTTGTAGCCTACACCAGAGACTATAAAAACTCTGAAAGAAAGCTGAACATTAAGGCTACGTTAGGAGGAAGAACGTAGCAGGACCATTAAGGTTGGAATTGCTTGCGACCAATGCAAGGTAAGAGGACTGAGGACAGAACTTGCTGGGGATGTTTTGTGTCTTCTGCTTTCTTTACAGAAGCTTTTCCCCTTCTGTGTTTTCCTCCTTTTAATGTTTTCTTCTTTTCTTCTTTTTTTTTTTTCTTTTGTATTAACAGACGTGCACAAAGTATAAAGATGCCCAAATCTGATGGGAAAAGCACAACTGCTTTTTCCAGTTTCTGATTAACATAATAAGGTTCCTATCACTTAGAATTTTTGGAAGTAAAACTGAACTACAAATATTCAGTGGAAACTTATTTCCTTCAGTTAATAAGTCAATATTTAAACAGAATGTGTCAGTGCATTTTACAATAGTGACAAATTATCTTTATGCTCTTGCAGTGCTTTGCAGTAAACTGCTGTCTGTTTATATTGTTATGGATTTTCCTTTTGTGTGAGTTATTCTCAAATGCATATTACTTCTTAAAATAACATGAAGAGCTTTGACAGAATAATTATTTTGCATTACTAAATATCATATGTGATAGACAGGTTTGCTGCATCTAACTGAAAAGCATGACATAAATGATTTAGGAAAAATCTTTAGTTTATGGATCTGCAAAAGGGTTTTATTATATCCCATATTAGACAAATGTTGATCCAGATTCTGCTGCATTCCTGCAATAATAGAGTAACTGCAAAAACATTCCTACACTAACAGAGTAATTATCATTATCCAGTGATCTGACTACTTCAGCTTTGCACCACTGTAAGTGAAGGCAGACTCTGATGCTGTGATAGTCATTGTAATTTCTCCATTCCAAGTTCAAAACTATTTCACTGGGGTTTTTTTCCCTCCCACACTGAAGTTGTACAAGTAAATACATGCAAACAACATTTGGTTTAGTTGTCCAGAGGCTACAGTAAAGTTCAGAATCCACTAATTTTTGAAGCACTAGCATGCAGTGCCTTTAGCTTTCCTTACTTGGTTTTTCAATTTGAAATGATTGTCCTCTCATGGGGAATGCAGAGCTGAAAGCTGAGGAGCTGAGAGGACATTTTGTGCTTCTGCCCACTACTTCACTCAGGAAACTTATTATTGCATTTATCTGTCTCTGCTCACCTGTATTCAAAATGCAGCTCAACCTAGTTTTCCTGTAAAATACTTTGAACATTATGAGGAATAAAAGGCAAAAAACCCCAGCTCAAACCAAGCAAATCTATGGTATAATTGATGGGAATACTGCAAAATCTATCTGACTGGACCAGGCGGTCTTCATTTCTTTGCAAATACCTGCCAATCAGCAGATTAGGACTTTGTTTTCACTCTTTGAATGAATGACAAGTGCCTTTCTGTGCTTCTTAAGTAGCAAATTAAAACATACAACAGTTGTAAGGGCTCCCTTGTCAGACCCTGACTGAGATTGCAATTGCTTGAAGCTTTCCTTTTCTTCTTACTTAATTCAGAGAGACAGGTTACTCTCTAATTTACATTTACAATGAATCTTCCCCGAGACTTTTCTTTTACAAGTAATATCCTTGTTCAGAATATTTAAGTGTTGGTTCAGTAAATCAGTATCAGTGTTTGAAGCTTGTTAAGAAATTCCAATGCAATTCTTGTCTCTTAAAAGCTTATATTGAGGGATATTTTTATTGTACTTTAAATGGGCTGTTTTTATATTGATAAACTATTTTGCTAATATACTCTTTATACCTGGTGTAAAGATCTTCTACCTATCACTCCAATGCTGTTGGGAAAGAAAATTATTTTTCTAATACGGAAAACCATAATCTATTTCTTGATTTTTCTTGATTTAAAGGTTTCTTATTTTTGCTTCAAATGCTGAAAATGGCACCCTAACACCTTTACCTGGGTGGTAAAGACAAAAGAAGGCTGAATGTCAAGTTGTTAGAAATGTTAAAAAGGTTGGCATGTTTAGTCAGTACATATATAAATAGTGTAGGGTTGAGAGTTTGTTGGCAATGAAGAATAGTCTAATAATGTTTTGTTTTCCATTGTACATACCAGGAATACTGCAGTCCACTCAATTATCTTCTGAGGAAAGGTGCAAATAGGTTTTCCCACTAAGAGAGATCTTCTTACTCTTCATAACATCCTTCTTTTTCAGTAGCCTCTCAGCTTCTAGATGAGCTTTATCACTTCTGTTTGTCTCTTGCTTCATGGTCTCCTACTTTTATGGTATATAAGTGAGTTTAGGTTTCTTAATTTTTGAAATCTGTTGCTAAAAATGCATTTATTACACAGTGTAATAGTGTAAAAGTGTAGCCAGCTTTGCAGGATGTCCAACCTGTGTCCTTCCTGCCCATTCTAAAGAAAAGTGTCCTCATTTGTTCCGTATGGCCATTTGGTTTCATGCCCTGTTTTCAAAGGAATAGATAAGAACCATGACTGATCAGTCTTTCACAAGTGTTTCCCACCTTTGCCCGTTAGTTTGTTCCTGAATCGTGCTTGTGCCTGTTCAGCAAGGTGCCCTGGCAGGGCCGTGCTCATTTCTGCACTTCTCAGGGGGACCAGAGGGTCACCTTTCCATCCTTTCGTCACATGCTGCGAGTGCTGCTCCCACAGACGTTGTGTCCTGTGTGGGCAGGGTCCAGTCAGGCCCTGCAGCAGCTAAACCATGACTGAATCTGTTTTATCTGAGTAAAAGTGGTAGGAACTGCTGTGTGCTCGAGCATCCTCTGAGCCACAGCACAGCTGTCAAACAGGCAAAGGTGACTAAGGTGGTGATATGAGAACGTGTCAGGACAAACACTGGAATTATGTTACAGGGAATGCAGCTATTGAAATGAAGGCTTTGGAAATCAGTAACAAATCTTGACTGTCTTGAGAGAAAGAACTTCACTTTCAAGAAGTGGAACATGCTTAGCCTTGAAATACTGTCTGACAAAAAGTTTTGTTTGGGACACAAAAATACCTAGTTATCTCAAAATAACTAATCATATACCTCTTGCATAAATTTATGAGTTTTAAGTTCTCTCTGGTTCCAGCAGATGAAACCTACCTGCCTCTATTTATCTACATAGTCAGAAAACTGAAAATAGAAGGAAATTTATATTGTAGAAGTTGTCAGTGTCTGTACCAGGTATAATAAAATATATGGCATTTTTTTTAAATCTACCCCTACCCCAGGAAACACATTATTAATAACATAAAGGGCCTGACACTGGCAGCTTACATTTCATTTTGCCACACAAGTCCCATGTTTCAATGTCTGCCTTCAGTATCTTTTAAAAAGCAGCATGTGAGATGTGCTCCATATCTTATCTGAGGGATGAGAACAAAAACACCTATTCTATTTTTGGTCTCTGGGTTTTTTTTCTGAGGATGGGATTTGTATTGGTTTTCCTCCCTTTTCCTCAGCATTTACATAACTATAAAATCGCACCTGAGATACACAGGGTCCTTCAGCAGTTCTGAAATCACTAGGACTGGTGGCAGGGGCAGTATTTTTGTCTTTGTGGTGATATATATGATCAGAAGATCCATTTTACAACTTTTAAAAGCAAGACAAATTTGTTCCAGCAGGAGCAAACTTCTTAGAGCTTCACACAAGCCATTTTTAAGTTGTTCTTTTGGTAAAATAATCATCCGTCGTCATTTTTTTGGCCAAGGTATATTCCCATCGAGTGTGCAATGTGAGCATAGCGAGGCCAATGTTAATTCTCAATTTAATTAATCAATTCAATTAAGAGAGGTAGCAGCAGTTAATAGTTTTTCTGTGGCGACAAAACAGTTCAGTAACTGGCTTGCAGACACAGCCCTGATTTCCCCCAGCTGGCTGGAACTGCACGGTCCCAGAGGCCTTCCTGGCTAACAGGTGATGAAGGCTTCCCAGTGCTATCCCAGCATTACGAGAGGAGCATTGGAGGCCAGAGAAGCACTGCCCGGAGCTTTCCAGTGCCTGTGGGACAGCCAAGCCTTGGCTGTTGATCAGGTCATTTTGGGAGCATCCAGGACAAAACCTCGAGGACTTCTGGACTCAGCCACGAGGTGCTCGCTGCAAGAGCAAGGTCCTCGTTTGCAGGTGACGCGGGCATGTCCCGTGTTGGTGTGGCAGCAACAAGCAGAGCACAGCCATCAATACAGAGTGGCAGCTGGAGTGAAGGATTGCAGTGCAAGGCATGATGTCTTGCCTCGGTTCTCTTGCTAACAGGCCAGGAAGAAAAATAAGGCCCTTGTGATTTATGCTTGCAGAGTAATCTCCACAGTAATGTGAAATATCGTAGTTCAAATGGGTACGAACAATGATGGCTGTTACCATTTTTGACAGGGAATGGGTTTGGAGCTTGGTGATGAATTGCATTCTGTCTGGGGCTTGTTCAGCCCACTTATCTTCAGGATGCCATTTTGGGTTTTGTTTTTTTCTTTGAAAGAAAAACATCTTTTAAGTCTTTTGGTTTGATGTTGGAGACTTAACAGTTTCTGTTTGGTAAAGCATTTTGCTTTCTTGTGATCTTTTCTTGGAAAATGTCTCTGCACAGATTCCTAAGTAAAAGTTTTGTATGTTTATCCTGCTTTGATAAGGTAGAATACTGCTCTTTCTTTTATCTTTAATTTTATTTTAATTGGACCTGCAACAAAGATACCTAATTATGTGAGGAATTTTAGTTTTGACACATTTCAAGCTGAAGTATCACTAAGACATATAAATATGTCTGAATTTCAGACTTGCAATTACATCTAGAGAAAGGTAAACTGTATTTTATGTCAGATAACACCAGACCCTGAGATACCAAAGACATGGAATTATACACCAGTTTTTTGACATAGCTCTGTGAAGTTGGTGGTGAAGAATTTTCTGGAAGGGTGGAATTCCAATACATATGGTAAGGGTGCATCTTGAAAACCTTGTCAGAGTTTTGCTTATTCTCCTTCAGTAACAAATACTGTTCAGACTCTCTTAAAGTCTCTCTTGGAATGTATCAAGGTAAGATATGGATGGGGTGAAGCAATAGCCAGTGCATGGCTGGGAAAGCCCCTTTTTGGCCAGAGGGCTCTGCTTGGCCAAATGCAACAAATGAATTTAAGGAGAAAAAGCAATAATTGCTTTTAACAACTAAGGTCCTATGACATGGCTGAAGGTGGTAAAACTAAGTCCCAGACTGGCAGAAGAAAGTGTGATTTGAATTGTATTTACATAGTGCTCACTGCATCATTAGTTTTGCAAATGCTTTTCTAAAGCCGAACTGTTCCACTGCAATAACTCTGCCTCTTTCTCCTGCCTTGGTCCCATTGCTGCATGAAAATCAGTACAACAGGGTCTTGCTGGACTTAGGTTTTGCTGCCTTTTTATTAAGTGACACCACCTCTTTAGCTGCTTATTTCTTTGGGAAGTAGAGCCAAGCTTTAAGTCCTTACAATTTCCTCCACTTCTGATTTCACTGGCCTCGAGTTCTGACCAGTTAATCAAATGTCTTTGGTGTTGCAGGTGCCTTAGTGTTTATTTTCATTAGTGTACCAGTTGCTATTTTTAGCTCTTTATTCTTTGGGTTGAATGAATACCAGCATAGATCTTTAACCATAATAAACATATGTTTTTAACCTTGTCATATATTTTTACATCTCTGTATCCAAATAATCAGGATGTGGTTACCTGTGAAGGTAGTAGACTGCTACTTCAAATTTCAGTGCACACCCACATACAAAAATATACAAAAATAGAGGGTTACAGCTCTGAAAACACCCAGACAGACCCCTGTGTTTATGTCAAGCAATGGCTGTTGCTGTCGGACTGAGAGACAGTGGTACCACCTGGCTTAGTGCTTGGACTTCGTCCTTTGATTCCAGTGAACTAAGTCTGCCTCTCCCCTGCAGAGTAACCAGCAGCTTTCTGCCGACCTGCACATCCCTTACGGACAATAGTAATAATAATTATATATGTAGAGATAGACATACACTCTTCGTGTTTCTGCTTTTGCCAAGTGGAGAGTCAGCAAAGAATGGCAGAATCAGACTTGAATTATACTCTGGGGCAGGCCCTGGAGACAGAGAAATCACCACATTAGCAGATGCCTTTGGCAGAAGGCCCCAGCCTCGCTCCTAACAACATCATCTGAAACATTCCCATCTGGGGATATGGCGGCACATCAGGTTTTAAGATCTAGATCCAAACAAGGGTTTAAACAATGAAGGCTAAACCCATGGCCAGAGATAACCCCTGCAGCAAGCACCTTCCCATCTGGAGCCTCCCAAAACTCCCCGCATTATTTAAAGGCTTGGTAGGCTTCTGCAGTTCCGCAGCTGTGACACATGGTCAGACCATCACCAGTCTGAGCAACACATCCCCATGCAAGCTTTTCCCACGTGTGTGAATAATTTCATTGCAGGATCCCAATGGAAGTTGTGGGTCCCACTAGATCACGCTGAGAACTAGCAAAATGCAGTCTTGCCTTCAAAATGCTCCTGGAGGGGTATATGACTTCTGTCACAGCTTTAAGTACCTCTCCAGCACGTGGGGAGGTCAGGGTCAGCCTGGGTGGCTACAAGCCAAAGTCTCCCTGCTTACAAGTGAGCATCCAGTTCATCTGGTTTTAAGGCAAGTTTGCATTCCTCACTGCTGCCGCTGCAAGGATTGCACCATCGTGCAGAAAGGAATCAAAAGATTGGCAGGGCTGTATAGGAGCAGAGGAGGGAGCTGATTCTGCATGAGAAGGTGAAGAGCATTCAGCTGGCATTATGTGGTTGCTGGGTTTTATGCAGTGATTCTGACAGATAAAACTGATTAACAAGCTATGAGGAGAGTCTCCCTTGGTTTTTAGCACTTTAAGACCTGTGGAGCAAGATTCCTCAGGGATGCAGCTGTGGAGTCACTAATAGACTGTTCTCCTTTGCAGATGCTGCAGTTCCAGCTCGTGGTGGTGCATTTGGCCCTTGTGATTGCCCTGCTGTGGTGGAACTCCAGCTCTGTGCTCCTTGCAGAGGCAGCTCCGGAGGTAGGTGAAGGTTTCCGGTGGTTGTCACATAACTGCTCTTCCTTGGGTGTTTTTGGCCACAGAGTGAGGAAGGCACTGGAGTATCCAAACACTGTTGGAAGGTGAAGGATCAGTATTGACTCTCTAAGGGCCGAGGAGGAGCCTCAAGAAAAGAGAGATGCAAATTGCATGGCTCTGGGGGGACAGACTGAATGAGGTCTCACCCAAATCCTCACAGCCTCTCCTGAAACACGTGGGGATTTCCTGTGTGTTAAAACACTGTCCAGTGGATAAAGAACTTCCTGAAGAGGGGAAGGAGATGATGGCAGGGGGGAAAGCAAACTCCTTTAACACTGAAGGGAAAGTTTAATTCCTCTTCTTAAAGAAAAATAATAGGATGAGAAAGTTGTAGCTTTCAGAAGCCATAAGGAGATCCCTGAGAGAAGATCACCTGCACGAAAGTTACAAATTGTTACAAATTAAAGGAGATAAACTAGACCAGGAGGGGACAGGAGCAAAGTCATTTGCCTAAGCTTGCACAGGAAGGCAGCTGATGAAATGGGAGAGTTGTCTCATGTTTCATCCAGGATGATATGTAGAAGCTGCACCTGAAAATACTTCTACTGCATTCCCTATTTTTATGTCATCTTGACATAAGGCAGATTTGGCAGTAAACCTATTTATGTAATGGTTTCATGTCATTTAAAAAAAAAAAAAATCAAGTATCTAAAAGTTTACTCAAAGTAGCACTGCTTGGCCCTAGGGTTTTTACTAAGTTTTAAGATCAACTTAAACATTAGATGGCTACCAAAGAATACTGATGGACCTTCTACCTTTCTCTCTGTCTTCACATAAGCCTGATTTGATTATAAAATGTGCTGCAGCAGCTGCTCTTCTGGCACCACAGAGACCTGGTGTCCTGCCTCTGTCAAGGATAGATTTTTGTGAAAAGAATGTAAGAACAGAACATCTTTGCAGACTTCTAGATCTAGAGACTTACACTGGACCAGGGCAAGTTTTAGCTGCTGATGGGCCCTAACTTTTCTTTGAACCAGTTTTAAAACTCAGCATCCATGACGTCCTTTGGCAATGCATTCCCCTTCATCTGTGTGCTGTATTTAAAAAGTAACTCCTTATATTTATTTTAAATCCACCATCTGGTGACTTCACTGGGTGGACTGGGAAGCTCTTTCTCTCTAGGAAAAAATTTCCAGTTTTTATTCATTTCATTGCTGTTCCTAAGTTTGCAAACCCTCCACTATACCACCTACACCCACTCTCATCTCTGCCTATCTGTGAAGTTGTACTTTGTTCAGTGGTTCACCAGAGGAAAACTGTTTTCTACTTCTGATTATCATTTTAGCTGTCACTTCTTATAATTCCATTCTATCTTTTGAAGACAATGTAAGTGGGATTGCAAGGTATTCAAGAGCAGAGGCTATTTTTGCCCTTTTAGTTTCAAGTGTTATTGTAGGTATTTATCCTCACTAACCAGAAGGAAAAGTTCTGTCTTTTTAAAGGCCTCACTCTGCTGCAAACCTCTATGAAAGTTTTATAACCCTGAGGGAGAACAGAAAGGACTGCTCTGTGTGCTTGAGGCTCACAAAAAGCAGAGTCAGGGGACAATGTGAGATCCTTTACAAAAGTATCAACAGTGCTACACCATTGGTGTGGTCATTGTGGTCCTGTGCTTCTCCTCATATAAAGGTCACAGTTTTATACACTCCATCACTGTTTATCCCACCCATCAGTAGTGGGGAACATCCCCACCACAACTGCAGTAGACAAGGCTATTGCACCATCCATGTGATGCCTTCCTTCATATGTGTACTAATGAATGAATGTATGAATAACACCATGTATGAATAACAAAGATAGTGGTGTGCTTCTAAAGATAGAGTAAAACCTGTTTGATGGTGTGAGTTGTAATGTTTCTATCTAATTTTGTGAAGATCAAGTGGAACAAGAAGGCAAACATTTCATTCAAAGACACTGGTCTGGGCTTGCTTTTGTAGACTAACTCCTGCCCTGTATTTTTCTTTTATATGCAAAACAACTATTTCACTTTGATTTGTTTCATTTCTGTCTCAGTAGACCCCAGTATTCTCAGCTATTTTAATAGCAAAGCTTGGTTTTGAAATGGTGTTAAGCCTAGTGTTGTAATTAAGGTTCAAATTGTTGTGTCAGTTCAACAGAGTGCTCTTTCCTTTCCTCCTCCCCATGTAGTGTTACTGCATAATTTCTTTGAATGTCAGTACTAAGCAAGTTTATTTTGGAACATGTTTTACTTAACAATTAATTGATTTGTCAGATATTGATGGAAACTTCTGGAGAAGTTTTCACTACTATTTATTAGCATTCATTTAAAAAACAAAAATCAGTTTCCTGAAAACTATCAGGATGGATGCTGGAGTTGGGCACTGGCGATTGCATTTTTCAGAAGGTTTAAATTACTCAGCTCATGCTGTAAGTGATACTAATCACAGTGCTGAGATAGAGATAGTGGGATGGCCTGCAGAAATAGGCGTTGTGAAGTAACAAATTTTAATATTTCTTGCAATAATAATGAAAGCAAGTTCAGTTCTATTAAAAAAAAAATTTCCAGACTTTGACAGCAAAATCCTGTGGGTGGAAAAAGGCCACATTTAAAAGAAGGAACTTTGTTTTAAAACACTGTCCCAGTTTCTGTGTCCTAGTCGTTCTGTATTTACAGAACTGCTGCTATGACACTGGTTGAAATGGTTTTTTCTGGGACTCAAGCAGCCAGCAAACTGAAATTTTACTGCTTTCTTTTGCAGCCTCCGGAGCCTTCTGCTGCTCTGGGCGTGGGAGCACATCCCATTGCCACCGAAGAGAAGTCAGCCACCAACCTGGCAGCCAAACTGTTCCTTCTTGATGACTTGGTGTCTCTGGAGAATGAGGTGACCGAGACCAAGAAGAAAAGAAGCTTCCCAGGATTTGGCTCCCCAATTGACAGAATTTCTTCATCCTCTGTGGATGTCAAAGGCAAACAGAGGTAAACTCTTAAATGTTCCTGCCAGTGAGAAAGTTGGAGGAAGGCTTTTGGTGGGTGTTCTGGACACTGATGGGTTAGCTTTAGCCCCCAGCAGGTTTGCTGGTCAGTTGTGAGGTGCCTCTGATCAGAACCCATTCAAACAGTGTGACACCCTTCAGCTGTGATGTATAATCCATGCACTAGTTCATTTATCCCTACAGTGCTACACAGCTACCAGACAGCATTCAACTATATGTGATTTTCCAGTACACTTCTTTCCACTGGTGTGAACTAACATTCAGTTTAAAACAGCATTTCTGACCATGAGCTTATTTTAAAGCAAAAATTGTGCCTGAGGTTCAAAAGCAAAGGGGCAGGGCTGGGTGCTCCTGAGACTGGGATGTAAAGAAGGTGTGGTGGAGTACATGTTTTGAGCAGGAAGATGAAGGACACATCATGAAAATGGGCAGGCAGACTGTAGAATGAGGTTCAAGACCTCCATCAACTTTGGGTAAGACAGGGTTTAAACAATACAGCAATATCTTCACAGCATGTGTTTGAAGATAAACTTTTTTCTAACAGGGCTAAGCAGTGAATGATGCTCAGTGTGGCTGGGGAGAGACAGCGAGTTTGGGGCAAAGCTTTAGGGGCGGTTCCCTATATCTGAGAGTGCTTCCCTGTCTTGTTCTCTTCTTCTGGTAACTGTCTTCTCTTGCATGGAATCCCTAATGCCACAAAGTATTTAATAACATGCTTAAAGCTTAATCTGGAAATGGAAAGTATTCACAAGAGCCAGTCAACAATACAAGTAATTTTTTCATACAAAGTTTTGCAATATTTTCGTGTCGTTTTTCCATTTATCCACCCAGTCTGCCACTAGGACTGTTTGGCTGTAGCCAAAAGTGATAAAATACAAAATTCTTAAAACCTTAAGTAGAATTATTCTGTTCTGTCTGCCTCTTCAAGATATCAAAATCATCTCACTCTTCATTTGCTTCTTAGCATGTTTTCCCTTTCCAGGCAAAGAAATGAGAAGTAATTTATGAAGCTATGCTTTTTTTGCAAAGGTACATGGTATTCCCAATTTTTCTCATGTTTTTTGGATGGAAATCTTTCATTCTATGTGCAGTACAAGGGAAAAACTAAACAAGGAAACAAACAAAACCCCCAAAACAACGACAAAAAGCTAACAAAAAAAAAAAAGGGAAATTGTGATGAAAAACAACTTGTCTCTGAATAAGGAGCTCATGAAAATGAGTGAGACGCTGCACAAAATTTCTCCTTTCCCAGCAGCATCAGTACGGTTTGCAGTTTTGCTTGGGGATTATCACTTTGGGGGAGCTGTTTAGCTTTTAAATTTGGGGTTGAGCCATTTATTAGAACCACCTGAGCTGCCTTGATTACTGCAGTGATAGTCTGATACCATCACCAGCATGGAGCGCAGATCAGACAGATGCTATGAAAGAGTAATAAGGCTTCTGATAGAAAAGTACCTTTAGATAGAAACAGGCAGAGTCTGCTGCACCTAGCGGAGTAAAACAGAGGACTGAGAACCCTGTCACAGTCGTTCAGCCAGTAGATAACAGCTCATTCCTGTACGAGTTGAGACGGTCACCTTTAGAGACCGGGGAAGTAACTTGTGAAAGCTGATAAATAGATTGAGCCCCCCGAATCAATGCAGTGCATGTAGTGCTTGGCACAAAGCAGAAACTTCTGGAAAAGTGCAGATCAAAGGTAAGCCCACTTAGCAGCTTGTTGTGACACCCACCGATTACAGGAGAGCCCAGATCCCGGTCTGGCATCAACATCGGTTTGTAACACTTCGAAAAGCACGGGGAAGCCGTGCGGGAAGGCAGGAGAGGTAGAAGGAGCCACAAGCAGACCGAGAGAAAGAAACTCCGGGAATCTTAGACATGGCTGTTTTAAGTAGAAAAAGTCACTTTGTCCCTGGTAAGCGGCCACCCGGGGACTCTGCGGTGCGGAGGGGGGCGCGGTGGCGGGGCTGTCGTGGCGCGGGGCGGCCGCAAGAGGGGACGCTCGGCTGCGCTGCCGCTCCCACGGCTCCGCTGCGCCATCCCCTCCTCTGGCCACAGGCGTGACAGCGTTACAGCTCACGGGGCAGAAACACCGCCCCCGTCCCACCCTCGCCATCCAGTTCCAGTCCGGGGAGTTAATCCCGCTTTTCTCCAGGCAGGAGAAAAAGCTCTGAGAGACCCAGTGTCCCGCCTGCCCCCCTTTGTGCCTCCACCTGGGGGGAAAGCAGTGCTGCCCTTGAGGCAACGGGCTGGGCATCCTGGTTTCCTTCCCCTTTGCCTTCCCCAGGGCTTAGTGCAGCAGTGCTGGCTGAGTTGGTGCCTGGGGAAGGGGCAAGCCGAACAAAAGGCTCCCCTTCCTTTGTCACATTCTGTAGCTGCTCCAGAGTGTCTGATATGGTGCTCCCTCATACGGGACACGCCACCAATTCCCATTCCTTGACCTCATCTGAAAAGCAGCTAGGAAAGAGACAGCGGGGCTGTGGACGCTGGAATGATGCATCTGGACTGCAGCCCATGCCCGAGAGGTGTGAGGGAAGGGGCGTGCTCAGATGAGACCAAGGACTGCACAGTTCTGGGTGGGGTGTGCACAGCCCCAGGGCCCCAGGTGAGGGAGCTTAACAATGCTGGCACGAAGTTAGACTTGAGTGCACCACAGCATTCTCTCCTGCTTGTTACTCCGCGGTTGCCAACTTACAGAACAAAATTTATTTTTATTTATGTTCCTCGACAAGGACCGATAAAGAATTAATCTTCCAGGGCTTCTCTTGGACTTGCATTTCACTGGCAAGTATTTCTGAGGGCAAAAGTTAAGGTTATTCTCAGCTGCAGGAACTCTTGCCATTTCCACAATTAATTAAAAAAAAAAAAACCTGCTGGTGGAAAAATGCTTCAAAGATGCTGAATTAAAATGGGAAGGCTTATTATTTTATATAAAAAGAACTGCAAAAAATACTTCTGCGTAGAAATTCTTTCACACGTTCCTCATGCCCTCATTCATCAAATTGTCAGGAAATTTACCATATAGAGGAAAAAAAAAACCCAACCCCAAAACCTTCCCCTTTTCAATCTCATCAAAGGATTACTACTATACAATTTTGATAAACAGTACATTACCAGAGAACCTATAGAAAAACCCTGCCAGGGCATCTCTGATATGTCCCCTCTCTTACTGTCCAATACTTTCTACCTTCTTGCTTATCTTAGCCCCAGCTGGCCCTGGAGCTTTCAAAGACGCAGGTAGTGGGTCACCTGCAATATGTGATACTGTGCAGGAAACAATTCCCCTTTATAAATGCAGTGTATCACCTTTCTTTTACGAATAGCAGTTAACCCATGAAGTTAGTTTGCTGCCAAGTAAAAATAGGGATAGTGGATCAAGCTCAGCCAGTCTGTAAAACAGCTGCAGCCTTCTGTAAGACAAGTGCAGCATCTTATTTTTAAACACTCACATCTCTGGCTGTTCCTGCACCACCGTTCTATCTGAACAATAAGGTGTTAGTGGGATGAATGGAGGAATCAAACACGCAGTAAGATTTTGATTATTCATCGATGTCTTCCTGTTTGTTTCCCTCCCTCTCTGCTTTTTTCCCTTGTGCAGGAAAGTGCTTGAGCTGCCTAAGAGAAGGTTTGGGGTTCCTCTGGACCGGATTGGAGTAAGCCACCTCGGCAACACCAGGGGTTAGCAGTTCCTGCAGGTAAGCCAACGTGTTCCAGGTGTGGGCAGGCTTGGAGAACCCACATGTTCTCTGTTGCTGGAGGTACTCAGTCATGCCAGCAGGCTTGGGAAGAGTGGCTTAGGGAATGATGGCTTCTTATAACATGGAATGCCCTAATTTACCACTGAGTACCTCTCTCCAAGCAAACAAGTATTCCTAACTTTTTTGTCTCCTCTAGTAAACCTTACAGTGTGTTTGTCCAATCCTTACAATTCTGACATTGGAAAATGTTATGTTTATTGCCTTTTTTTTTTTTTTTTTTTTTGGTCCTACAGGTGCTTCTATTCTGAATGAGTGATGCTGTATTGGAAACATGACAGAGATATGGAAGATGCCTCACAGCATGTCTTGTCTTTGCCTAGTAATACAGCACTCAAGGAATTGACCTCCTGCAAAATCTGTTTCAAGTTGCATTTTACAAAACGTTGCATTTACAAATAATACCATATTCAGTTCAGTAGGTCAGAACGCTCTCACAGCTGTGCAGTGTCACTGATAGGGGGGAACAGAGAATATGTATATATTTTTACTGCATGGCATTTATCTGTTAAACTTGCAGAATTTTATTATCCTAGCCAGGACTGACTTTTTGGATTGAAAATAAAACTTCCAGAGATGCCAACAGCAGTCCACGAAAAGCAGATAGTTTGCTTTGCACATTTCTTTCTGGAGGAGAGTTGTTTGGTAGATGAAGGGAGGATATAACAGTTATGGGACAAAGCTAGAATGCATTTGATCTGTTTGGAGGGAGATGTTTTCTGCCTTCACTAGGAGTTAGTCTGAATAAGAACAGAGACAAGACATTAGCATTTGTCCTGATGTTTTGAGTAGTCTCTTTCTTATCTCTGCACCATATTTAGACATGTTTTCACCATATGGCAGATCCCGAAATGTGGTGAGACTTTTAGTTGATGAATACATTTCACTCCTCCCTATGCATAACATAGGATAGCGTCCAAATATGAAGTCATCTGCTTCCAAGGCCATCTGCATCATTCACCTTATTTTAGCCTCTTGATATGTGCACAGGACATGGTCAGAATCCAACTCTAAAAGTTCAAGTATTTCCCACTCTGGCAAAATGTAAACATGTTCACTTCATTTCAGAGTAAAACAGGTTATCTTAAATCCTCTTTCATCCTTTTCACTTCTTTCCAGATTATAAAATATAGCTGAGAAGAGCTGTCTGCTGACATCTCAATGCTCAGATTTCTAGCTGATGTTCTCTAAACCTCAAATAGTCTCTCCTTCTTGGACTTTGGTCCATGTCAGCTAAATTCCTTGGGTTGCTATTCTTGGGTATAAATCATCCTCAGCATTGCAAAAGAAGAACCATTGAGAAAAGGATTATGCAGGATTAAGGAAAAAAAATGTTACTCTTGCCAGACACCCTGTATTAGGCAGGGAGTAATGCTGGAGATGGGAATTAGGTGTTAATCTTTTATGAGGCACAAAGTGCCTGGCCATCAGATAGCAAAATGGGAGAAAATAGAGTCAGCTCCAAACCAAAAAAAAAGTAGTCAGGAAATCAGTGAGACTTAAAATGTATTGTGTCTGTTGGGGCTTTAAGATATTTGCCCTGGTTTAGCCATGGTGGGAGGTGAGGCTGCTCAGAAGGGCAGGCAACATCTAATTCATGAACTCAGACATAACAGGGGCCTTTCCCATTTTTCTCCTTGCCTACAGCCCTGCCCAGAGACCAAGACTGGCCCAGGCACAGAAAATTTGCAAGAAATTGCACTTTTCTTGGCACCTCTAATATAGGCTGATGCTGCTGAGAGCAGCTGCACAAACCGGTGACTCACATCAAGAGGTGTCTCTATCTTTGCTACCTGCCAGAGCACTCCAGCTGAGATAGGAGATCATTCCCCCTTTGGTGGTGAGCTGTCAGTGCTTGTGTGTGAGGTGAAGTACTGCAGTTGCTTTCTAGACCAAGCTTTTGAAAGTCAGAGAAAAAAAAAGATCTATGAGTCCATATGTGATGATCTTGGGGTTTTGCTTCCTATTTTTCTCCTGGTCCCACTGCTAATTTTCTGTCTTTAGGCTTCCAAGTGAAGGGTCTGAGAACTGGCTTGAGTGGGTGCACGTAGACTGGTTGACTCAAGATTTTCAGTCCATGCTAGAAGCAAGCCTGCAAACACAGCCCCAGGCAGTCCTCTGTAGTGCGGTGCCACCATTTATCCTGAGCCTGCCCTGCGGTTTAGGGAACATTTATCTCCTTGCACTGAGCTCATCCAGACAGGCTGCAGATAATCTGCTTGCAGGGCAGCCATATGTATGGGGCATGGGCAGATTATGGAAGTGGTGACCTGACCACTCAAACAGCTGCCAGTCAAAAGAACCATGGATAGAGTCAGTGCATGACATATTTTGGGAGACTAAGATCGGAGGAATCTAGAGCTAACTCAGCAGCTTTGCAAAGACCCTGCTGGATCATAGAAGTATTTAGCATTTGGCAGGTAATTAGCCTGGGTTTCCAAAAAAAAAGAAGGGTTTTAAAGGCTGAAAGTTGTGGGCAGAAATGCCCTTCATCTGAAGTGAAATGTGAAAGCAAAGCAGGACAAAGCGGCCTGTGGTGGTGTTGGTAGAACTGGGAGCTGGAAATTTCAGTCCTGCTCCCACCTCGCGGAGTGGATGACTTGGGAGAAAGCAAGAGTCTTTCTATTCCTCTGCCTCATCCATCACTGAGACTTCCTGTGGCTCAAGAAGCACTCTTTAAAACCTGTAAATTGGCAAGTGCTGTTTCAGATCGGACGATGTCTTAAAGGCTGAACACCACAATAGACCATATTGGATGGCTCCAGCCGTTGTGCACAGCATGGAGATCAGCAAACGTGAAATGAGGATGTACTGCAGCATCCGTTGCACACTAGACTTGCCCTGTGCTGCCTGGATTTTCAAATCCATCCAGATGTCTGTGAGGATTTTCTTCTAATAAATCCACATGGTCTACTAGAGTGTCTCAGGGAAATCCCTTTAATTATTGCCTATGGGTCGTTAACTTTAGCAAGAGTGACTGCCCAAGCATGGGTAAGGTGCGAGCAGCCGCTCTGTGGAGAAGGGTTTCTGTTCCATGTTTAGGAGAAAGGACAGGACCCCCACTGTGACATGTAGAGGGCAAGCCTGGGGGGAACAACACCACCTCTGCTTCTAATTAGTTAATAAATTGCATTCAATACATGCTGATCTCTGCAGCAGAAGCAGCACAGAGTGCCTGTCAGGAAATAGGAGTAGTTTGGGTACCACAAGCCCTTAAGTAACTGCACTGATAGGATGTAGCACAAAATCACTCCTAAGCAGCATGATGCATTGCACTCCAGGGAATTCCTGTCTAGGGTCAGAGCAAGCTGTTAAATATCCACAGACACTTTATTCCTTTTCCTGACTTGCTGATGAGTTGTCACACCAGGTCAGGAAGGCATGACTACAGCAAACAGGTGACAGATGGAGCCTGCTGCTCTGGCCTTTCCTTGCACTGGGATTTCCTGCAAGGTGAAATCATCTGAGCTCAACACCAGTTTGGGGCACTTGGTGCAACTCTGGGAACACACCTCCCTTTCAGCTGGAGCACCAAACTCTTATAGAAAGAGAGAGACTACTCTTGTCCATAGGGTATAATTTTTTCCTGGACTTGGTTCCAGTGTGAGGGTATGTGAAAGTGTGCTCCCACGTGCCTTTTCACTCTCACAAAAGCAACAGAAAATGGGAAATGTGTTCTGAATCACCACCAAGGAAATAACAAACAACTAATGGTAACAGGAAACTGTATTTTGCATGTCGTTAGACTGCACTGATATAATCAAGCAAGCTGGCTTTATTCCCTAGATGCTGGCTTTGGCTTGCAACAGGATGAATAGGTCTCCTGTTAATGAAGTACATGCAAGGTACTGCTGTGGTAAGCGTGTGCTTCTTGCCAGCGCCCAAGGCAGTGAGTGTAGGATGGCAATTACAGCTTTGAGAGAGGTAGCGTTTGGAAGAATATGTAATATGCAAGCTACAGTTAAATCACATGGCCCAACAGAGCTGGAGACATGGTTCAATGCTAGCGAAAATCATCCCACATATTCACATTGGCTACCAGATCCTGCTCTCATTTATGTTGTCGGAAACCTCAAAGTTAACATCAGGATTTATTTTGAATTTATATTTTTGGGAATGAGGTCCTTTGTTTTTCGCAATAAGTGTGGATAATGTGACTTGAGATGAATATACGTAGGAATCACTGATGGATTGTGATCTTTTCCTTTTGGGCAGGGCCAGATATAATTCTGCAGTAGAAAAGGCCAGCTAGCACCTGCATTGACCAGCCAGATGAACCAAAAATCTCTGCTCAAGACATATTTTTGGGGTGAGTAGGTAGAAACCAGTGGGTCTGGTCCAGTCCAGTAAGGACAGTATCCCATACATATCTATGAAAAAGACCCAGCTCTCATTCCTGATCCTGGCCAAAAGGAAAGGCCTGTTTCTCAGGCACATTAAAATCCTAGGTGTTTAATGGGAGCCTTTTTTTCCAATGTGAACTCCACATGAACCATTAAGGTAACAAGAGCTGACATCAAGGGAAATGTGCTGCACTTCGGGCCCCTGCAGGGGCGAGAAAGCAAACAACGCACGCTTCTGTGCAACAGAAAATCTTTATTGGAATGGTATCCAAAGGACCCAGAGCTCTCTGCCTGCCCTCCCGTGTGCACACTGTGGAACACGGCGAGGAGTAGCTCTGGCTCAGCAAGTCGAGGCAGGCAGCCCTGAGCCCTTCACATCACACCCAGCCTGCCCTCCTGTCCCAGCAGCGGCCACCAGGGCAGCACAGACCCGCTCAGGAGGCGACAGAAAACCCAGACACCACTGAGAGCAACGTCTGCAGGTGTGGGCAGAGCCTCAAGCCCAGGGAAGCTGAGTCAGTGTTTGGTGCCTCAGGGGACCTGGTGAGAAGGGGGAGAGTGTACAGTGGCAGCAGCCTGAATGGCACACACAGGACAGCACAGAAGGTTGGGAAGCATCTTCCAAGTGGAAGATCATGGTAGGTTAAACCTGGAAGGAAGGAACAGTAGAGAGTGGCAGTGGGCTGCCAGCTCCTGTCTCGGCCCCTGTTAGTCTTGGCTGTGGTGCAGTCATGGAGGATGGCATCCAATTCAGCAGCATGATGAGAGAACAGAACAAACTCTTAACACGTTAATACCCAGCAAGGCAGTTTGGGGAAGGGCTCATCTTCATCCTCCAGTCCTGACAAGCCTTCAGATGCAGTATTTCCAAAAGCAGGCTGTGAGGGGATACCAAAGAAAGATGTAAGCATATAAGGGACTTTTCCCACTTCCCACTCTAGCCCTGGAGAAGGTTCCAAAGACCCATGTCTTGAGAGAGCTGGGACATGAAGCCAGCACTGTGCTTTCAGGACACATCTCAGTAACCAGCTTTGACTTCATATAACACTTTTAGAAGATGTTTCTTTTAGCTGCTCATAGTGTAAACATGGGGTCTAAAAGTTCTCTTCATATTGCTTGATTTAAAATGGTTCCTTTTGTTCTACTTCAGCAATATCAGGAACCAGCTTTTTCTTTCCTGTTTACTGGTCAGCAGTTCTGCTGCTTCAGAGGTGTGTGCAGGGGTTTTCACCTGTGGCTGACTGGAAGAGCAGGATACTGACTTGGAGAGGTTGGATCTTGGGTCTAGTTCTTACTTTTTTTAAACCCAGTCACTGCAACTCTGCTACCAACCATCCTCCAAACAACACTGATCTCTGTAGAATCTTCTAGGAAGATTAAATTAGGGAAGGATGTATATTTTGGTGTTGGAAAAAGTAGTTGTATCACAACCAGTATGAATTCCATATGAGTTTCCTGTTATCAAGTATGAGAAGAGATTTCTCCCTGGTTTTTGAAAACAGGGTCTTAGAAGAAAACTCCTTCTGAATCAGCAGTGCTCATGCTGAGACATGAGCTCCTCCCAGACTGGAAAGACTTTAGACGCAGACAAAGATTCCCTGCTTTCATTTCTGATTCAGTCAGAATCTGATTTAAACCTGGCAAAGGGAGGTAGTTTTATATACCTTCTACCTTTATTAAACCTTCCAGACTGGTGGGGGCATGAATTACATTAGCCAAATTAATGACAGCCTCCAGGGGTGCCTATAAATTGCATATTGCCTAAGGATCACCTAAGCACTTAAGCAAGCCTTGCACAAAGGGATTTTCTCTTGGCTGTCTGGCAGTTGTCAGCTTCCACGTGCACAGAGCATGTGGGCTAAGGGCAGAACCAGCTCTTTTGTTTTTAGGCCAGATCTGTCATCAGTGACTTCTGGTTCACAGCTGCTACTGCTTTGTGGAGGAATCTGTTGAAAGCCAGCGTGAGCAGCATTGTCCAGGTGTTTGTCAGGGGCAGCTTCACAGGAGCACTGGTGCGATATGCTCCTGAGCCACTGGATACAGACTTGACAAAGCTTGGAGGCCAACTGGGGGACATACCAGATCTTAGTTCCCTGCATTCTTGGTTGATTTCCACATCCTTTTTAACTGTTTTTCAGCAGCAGACAAGTGCTCCTTTTTTCTCTGTGGGGAGGCACTGACCTTGGCAGAGGGGAGTGCCTGCAGTCCACATGCCTCATTATGCCTCCAGCAGTTGCTTTGAGGCCAGAGCAAAGTGAGGGGTGCACTGCGGGGACGTGTTCATACAGAACTCCCCCCCTCCAGGGCAGGCACTCATGGCCAACATAACCCCACGTTGCTCTGTGAAAAGCAGGATGTGACACTGCCTGCTTCCATGAGGTCCTGCATGTACAGACCTGGAGTATCTGCCTCAACAGCAGACAGGGTTGGGGACACAATCCTTCTCACCAGCTGCTAAAGCAGCCAGCCATAAGAGAGGGCCAGGACTCCTCAGAAAGCTGATAACCAGCTGTTTTTCAGCATATTTGGGGCATGTTTACTGTGACTGTCTTTGTTGCACAAAGGAAGCCCTAGAAATAAGAGTGGACAGGATGGCTGAAAGGCTCAAATTCAAAACCTACCGCGTTTTTTGGGCTGGGATGCTGAGAGACTTTCCAAGGCATAGGCCATCTCTGACCCATCATCATTTGAGAGCTGATCCTTCAACTTCTCCAGCTGTTTAAACAGAAACACAGCAGTAAACAAAGGCCCCAACGTGAGGAGCTCCGCAGAGTGCTGGCAAGTGCAGGGCAAATGAGCTACAAAGACTGGCTGACAGCAGCACTGGGAAGGATAGGGTCTTCCCTGGAGCAGGGCGATTCCTGGAGGATCTGCCTTTGGAGCGCTCATGGCTCCTCATGCCCTCCTTCATTAAGCTGCATGTTTAGTGGCAGTGGTGTAGGCACTTCCTGCTCTTTCCCTCCACCCCAGGTGCAAGTCCCTGTGGAGACGGGGCTGTGTAGCAGGATATTGCAGCACTACGAGTCAAGACAACGCTGGGGCAGGAGGTCTCCAGGCACCCAGACACTGCAGCAGAGGGCATCGCTTCTCTGTTGCCGTGGGTTGTCCCTCCTCTCGCTCCCTCACAGTTCTTGCTACCTTCCCTTGGTTATAATGTGGACAGTCCACAGCATTTCTTCATCTGTAGCTACTCCTTCCTTGTAGCCTGGGAACATCTACAGCCATCATCCTGACTTCTGCTCTGGCAAAGCTGTTCCCAGAAAGTCAGAGCTTAATGTCCCTTAGCCCTGGAACGAGGGGCTAGTGTAGGACCTGGCAGCCTCCTGTCTGGCATGATGCACTGGGATTTTTCAGTCTGAAGTGAAAAGTACCATGTGAAACCCAGCAGGACCTCCAGCATTCATGCAAACAGCTGGAACAGCTGGACCTGACCCGAGAAGGGGAGAAAAGCACTTTCACTGCTCGCGGGGTTTGGGGCACAGTGGGAGCTATGCCAAGGTTGCTGCAGATCTTTCCATATTCCTGGGCAGGGTGTGGGATGGGGATGCTGTGTGTGTGTGTCCTCCAATCAGCCCAGCAGGGCTCTGACCTCGAGTAGGGCCACTCTTACAAACAAACTCCAGAAAAAATTCTGGTTTAGGTAGGCAGTGGCTTTCCCTCCAACTTCAACCCTTTACCGAACGCAGCCAGCTCATACAGCGCCTAGGAAGGCAGCATGACCTCCTCTTCCCACTCCCTTTTCTCCTATGGAGATTTCCCTTGGTGCTTAATTCTTTCCTGGCTGGGCCTTCACTGGCCTTTGACTGGTGACAGAGGCAGGAGCTGCTCAGCTTTTTTTTGCACCAGTCTATAGCCCGGTCCTCTTTTTACCTTTTCCAGCTTGTGCAGCTGTTTAGCCCAGGTTCTGCTTTTCCCTTTTGTTGATTCATGCTTACATTATAGCAGCAGGGGGAAGGGTAGCAGGATGCAAAGATGGAAGGATAGGGCGTAAGGACAGCTTACACAATTGTTCTACTACTCATGCAAGGGCATGCATCTATGTGTCTGTGCATTTGCTCCTCTCACCTCTTCAAGCTCTTCAAATTTCTTTGCCAGCTCCCAGTCTGCAAGGGGGGAGAGAGTAACATCAGTATCTGCATTGCTTCCTGAAGCTCAGATTAAAAGCCCGTTCTTCATTTGCCCTCTCCAGGGGTTGACAAGCAAAAACCTACTTATCATTTAACTCCTGTTCATGATCTTCAAATGAATGACAGCAGAAATGGACAGAAAAGCAGGTTTTCTCTGCTGAATCCTGTGGGACTTTATCCTAATTCTCCATTATGAGGGAGGTTTCTTTACTGCTCACCAGGCCGTAGGGGAATTGGCCCAATGAGGTCACTTACTGTGTGATACTAATTCAGGTGAAACTCTTTGCTGATTTTTAATTTTTATCCTGCTAACTGAAAATTTCTAATGCTGGCTTTTCTGTCATTGGCTTTTATATGAAATCCCATTGCTGCCTTTAAGACTTGTTTATCCCCACATCACCCATGCAGGCAGAAGTCAGAAGACACAAATTTAGCCTAGCATAACTTAATGATTTATAAGTCAGCAAAGATTCAGGCTGGCAGAGTGGGGCAACAGGAAAAGTCACATAGCAGTAAGTGCACAGATTCCATACTTCTACATGTTATGGGAGCAGGAGGACCTGGGGCCCAGCCTCACAGATCAGACTTAGAGATCTCAAGGATAATCAGTTCTGTATTACTGTCAAAAAACCACGCAGGTGGATGCATGAACTGCCCTGAGATATCCCATGCAGAAGGAGGGGAAAGTTAGGTGCCTAGGAGCAGGATCTAAAACATCCATCTGAACTGAAAAGAGCCTGGAATAGCAATAGGGAAAGCTGCAGGGGTGCGACATTTCAGTCTCACTGCTCTTGAGGACTGAGGTACCTTATTCCAGATTCAAACTGTTGTAAAACCAGTTAATTTTTTAATAAGACAGATAAGCTCACTCAAAGCTGAGTGACTGACTACAGTACTCCTGGGAGGGGAGTGCAGAGTGATCAGCTGGTTTTAAGTGCTAGTCTGGGAAAAAATGCACTAAAATAAGCAGAAGAGCCAGGAAAGAGCTAAAGTATGTTTTTCTGGGCCCCACAAGCAAGCCAAAAAACAGCCCTGGAGCTGCCTCTTTTCTCTGTTCCTAATGTGGCAGCAGGCATTGGTCTGGTTCATCAGGGGGATTTAAGACATAATTCCCCTCGATTTCAGATTTCAGATAAGACTTTAGCACACAGACACATTGCCAGACTTGGGCTTTTTTTTTGAACGTTTGAAACTGAGCAGGAGGGTGCCAAGAAAAAGCTGACTGCCCTCTTGGTTTCTCCTTCCAGAAAGAAACAGTTCTGTTGAAAAATCCTGAATATTTTCTGACATTCATCCAACAGTAAAAGCAGAAATTCCTAATCAAATCCATTACATCAGGATTCGATTTGAGAGATGAGACGGGGATGGGGATTGAGTCAGGAGGTGTGGGCTCTGCTCCTGGCACTATCAACAATGATCTCAGGCAGATTCCTCTTAAGTATGTCTTTACATACCCATAATGTAGAGACAGACAGACCCTGGCATATCTATGAGTCAAAAGTGTCACTTAAGAATTATTATTATTATCATTAACATTAACATTTTTACCTCTTTCAGAGTTTCAGGTGCCTGTTTTGGCTTGATTTTTTGCAAACTGTAAGTTTGGCCAATGCCTGCTATGAATAGAAAATGAACAGTGGTTGAAATTTGGAACAGATTATCTCAGACAGGGAGAAGGAAGTTAATTTATGGGTGAAGCCTTGAGAAACTGCCTGCTGTAAATCCTCTGTCTGTGCTCTGCTCGGAGATTCATTATATTCAATTGTCTGGCATAAAATGCAGCCTTTCCTCTAGGAGTAATAACTGCAATAATCCATAAACTTATCATAAAAATGTTATTTCTTGAATGCATTCCTTTTGCAAGAAGAATGCCTTTGTTAGCATAAGGGCTTGATTTATTTATGTTTATTTATTTGTCCCAGGCTTGTTTAACCACTGCCTCTCTGCATTAACAAGGGTCTGGGGAAGAGCACTGCGTGAGTTTGATAAATGGATTTTCATAACAGCATTTTTGCTCGGCCCCCTCTCAGCTGTTTTCACAGGGAAGGGCATCTTCCTGCTCCAAGGCCACCACATCCAGCCCAAGTCCTCCCCTGGCTGCAGTGGCCGTAGGAATAGCTGACCTCTGTAATCCATTTGGTGCTTGTGATCGCTGTGCCTCATGTCAGGGAAAGCCCAAGTTTCTCTTCAGCAGGTCTGAGTTTAGCCACAGGCGGGTGGCTTTTAAATTTGGTGTCTGTTCACAGAGCACACACAGGAAGAGCCTCCCCCCTGGCCCATCTTTGATGGCTTTGTGGGAAAAGCCAGCTGTCCCCACCTCTTCCAGCTGGGCTTAGACCCAGGCAGGATCTCCCCGTGCCCTTGTCTCAACCTACACCTGACCCCAAGGGATTTCACCACACACTCTCTGGAAAATCTTGGTGAAATCCCCCTGCCCCAAGAGCTCACAAGATGCTGCTGGTTTCAGCACGTCTCAAAGACACCGAGCTGTCTCTCAAAAGCACACGGGGCTGTGTGGGGTGTGGGTGGAGATATGACTCCCAAAGCTGGTCCAAGCCCTGGGCAATGTACACAACGTCTCAGGGGCAGCAGGGGCACAGGCACTCAGCAGAAACTTTTCTTGTTTTTACTTACGTACACGTTCATGTTCCCAGCAAAATGTTGAATGTCTGAGGTTCTAGTGTACATGGTTCTTGGCAGCTTTATTTTGCAATTCAAAAGCAGGTCCAGGAGCCCCATGATGGAGAGCATCTGACATCAATCACATGTAGGCACCATACCGGGTGCTGCTTCCACTTTCTGAGCAGTTGGTATTTCTGAAGAACCTGAGAAGCAGGTTCCTTGCATTTGTGCAAACACAGATTCAAGAAGCAGAGATCTCCCCTCCCCTTCACTTACCAATATTTTCTGGCCTCCGCCATGCAAATTTCTTATTAAGAAGGAGAGTCAGCAATGTGTCCTCGTGATTTGTGTCTTCTCTCTCTGGAAGCACTCGGTTCTCTGCAGCACATAAAACACATATTTCTCAGTCTCATCAAATTAAGAAACAATTAATCAATTGGTGCAATTAATCTCTTAATCAAATTAAGAAGGCTAAGAAGTGGAAGGAAAATGTCTCCTGTCAGCACTCATCAGGGTGGAAGGAGCTCGGTGGAAAAGGAAGGTGTGTGAGCACAGAATAAAATGTCCAAGCAGTGAGGGCTGCGCAGTGGAAGGGTGTGGGATGGGGAGCCCTCCCTGCCAGCCCCGGGCTGCTGGCCAGTTCCACTGCAGCCTCATCAGCACGACTGGCTGCAGAGAGCTGGACACATCACCTTGATTTACACAGTCCCGAGCTCTTCTGCAAGGCGGGTGGAGTGGGTGCCTCTGCAAAGCTAGACAGGAACCCACGACATCCTCTCTTCTCAAACCTGCAGGTGTTCCCCCGCTCACTCCATGCACCTTCCCAGGGCTGACAGAGCTGGGAAGTCCCTTCTCACGAGGGATGAGGTGTGGGTACCACAGCTGAAAAGCCCTGCAGCCCCACAGCCCTTTCTTGTTCTCACTCAGCCTTGGGGCTGCTCTGTCTGATTGCCACCGTTACTGAAGGATTCTTCCTGAGCAGAGTTCAAGCATGAAGGAACTTAAAGCAAGACCATGCAGAATTTTTCCAGGAAAAACCTCCCCAAGCCGCTGCCCTAAAACAATTTGGACCTCTCTAAGAGGCCCTTTTAAGGCACTTTCTCAGTGGTTTTACTTCAGTGGTTGTGGCTATGCCCTCAAATGAATGGTTGTGAAGGTCAAGGGTTCAGCAGAAACCAACAGACACAGGAGATGGGACTAATCAGTGCTCTGAAGGCTCTGAGACCCTCCCAGCTCTGTTCAACAGATTTCCAGAGTCACCTGAGACTAGAATGCTGCACCAATTTTTGAGAATGACAGACAGGAGCCAGACTTTATAGGGAGAGTGGCCATTCAAAAAAATCTTCGGTCTGAACAGCTCTGCCCCACAGCCAGACCCTACAAATCCCTAAGGTGCCCACAGAATTTCATGGAAAATACTAAGAAATTACACAGAAAGGCTTATTTTCTCTTCTTCCAGGATCTTTATGACTTCTGCTCAATGCAGTCTCACATGGCCATCAGCCTCTCTGAGGGGATGAATGCAATTATTCTTGATACACATGAAACAAGACATTGTACCAGACAAGCCTGAAGGATGCTTGAGAGTGTGGGAATCAGCTCCATTAGCTAATGTCACATAAATCAGCAGAAGCTGAGGGACACTGGCCAAAGGGATGCTCCAAGTATTTGACCAGACTCAACCCTGCCACACGCTGCGGCTGAAGCTGCTGGTCCCGATTGTGATCTCTGGAAATAAACCCAGGGGACCGAGCAGAGCGACCTGCAGTTAGCATGGAGTGCCATAAACCTCATTCCTAAGTACGAAGGACAGTTATAATTTTAAAATAGCTACTTTTAGTTTTCCGGGGAATTTGCTACAGGGAGAAAAAAGCAATGATATAAACACTCTGGTAAAAGCTAAACAGAAGCAGGATTTAGACAGAGTGGCCTGGGGAATGTTTTGGTTGTAATTACAAAAATAAATAGGTGATATAAGAGGAAAAATAATTTGAAAAGCAACGTTATTTTCAAGGCTATATTTAGCGGCTTTTTTTGTTTTCCACTGCCAAGTATCTTTGAGAAAGAGCACTAATGACTGACATTTCCCTGCAGTATAAATTTGAGTTAAGATTAATTTAAATTATGGGAGAAGTACATAAAAAAGAACTTCTGTGAAGAAAAAAAAGTTCAGCATCACTGTACTACTGACATTTATGAGCTGTCAAATCTCATATGGTACATACTAGAATTGCTACTCTCTGATATCTTAATGCTTTGGTTTTTTTTTTTTAATTTTCCTATGGGAGAGAAAGAGCTACCCTTACCAGATTTCACCAGATCTGATATTTTCACTGATTAGCAGAACGTGTCATACAGCCAGCTGCAGAGCAGAAGGACAGCTTTAGCTCATGCTAATATGAACAAGACTCTCGCTAGCACCCATGTTAACAGATTGTTCAGAATAGCTCGAGGTTCATTTTGTTTTCTTTCCCAGAGAAGTGAGTGTAGCATTGGCCATGGCAAGCAGCAAAGCAAAAAGATAACCACCTACCTGTGTCACGTAGCCTGTATTCCAGCTTACCTTGGAGTAAAAAAGGGTCTCCATGCGTAGATGGGACGCACAGAGCCATGGTCAGGATGGTTAGCACTCCCAGACACAGCTGGGCAGACCACATCTTCTCCACGTTCCCAGCACCCAAAAGCATCCTTCCTTCAGGCACGGTGGAGGACTTCAATGCAACCAGCGCCAGATGAGCTCACTTTTAAGAGGCAGTGGATGTGCTGTGATTGCAAATGGCCTTTGGAGGAGGGGAGAAAAATATCTCTTGAGATATAATTCAACCTGTCAATATGATTCACTCCATTGGGAGTGGACAGAACAGCCCAGTAACATATGTCAGATGGAACCTGTTCAATATATCTCATATCAGACTGGTCTAATGAATTCTGATGTTCCCACAGGCGCGCACTCTTCACGCGCGTTGATATACATTCCATACATATATACGTACATTAAAAATACCTTTTCAGGGCTGCTGCTTTAAAAGAGTTCAGGCATGAGGACTCCCACATTAGCAAGGAAGATTTGTCTAATGTACAAGCTGCCATATTTTACCAGTTTGGACAGAATCAGGTTAATGGGGTTTTGTAATTTATCATCTCACTTCCTAGTGCCTATAATAATTAATGTGAGATATAATGAGTGCTGAAGTGGTGGGAAACAGAGGGGGAGAGCTCTTTTCATTTAACTGATTGGAGAATGTTGCGTGTGTCTTGCTCACTGTGACTTATGGCTTTGTCAACGGGAAGGCATCACACCCTATTTTGGGATTATGTCTGAGTGGGGGAGTGCAGATTTGGCAGTAGATATGGAATACGTCAAGGATGGGCAAGAGTCTTCAGTTTTTTCTTGGGGAAAAAAAAAGAAGTGGAAGGTCAAATGCTGGTTCTGGCTACACAGTCTTGTTTCATAATTTTAGAGCAAAGTATTGAGACACATTGCATATATTCCATTTCTTCTTGGGCCATGACTACATTTTGTTTTGANTAACTGATTGGAGAATGTTGCGTGTGTCTTGCTCACTGTGACTTATGGCTTTGTCAACGGGAAGGCATCACACCCTATTTTGGGATTATGTCTGAGTGGGGGAGTGCAGATTTGGCAGTAGATATGGAATACGTCAAGGATGGGCAAGAGTCTTCAGTTTTTTCTTGGGGAAAAAAAAGAAGTGGAAGGTCAAATGCTGGTTCTGGCTACATAGTCTTGTTTTATAATTTTAGAGCAAAGTATTGAGACACATTGCATATATTCCATTTCTTCTTGGGCCATGACTACATTTTGGTTTGAGTTCCATTTGTTGCCTATCCATCACTATTGATCAGGAACCTGCTACGACTTTTCCACAACAACCTTACCAAGAAAAATATTGTAGTAGTAACAGTGCTAGGCTTTGTTCTTCACTTCTCTCTCTCCTCTTCCTGCAGAACTGAATCATCTGTACTTGTCGTGGTTTAAGCCCAGCCAGGAACGAAGAACCACAGAGCTGCCAGCTCACTCCCCCCGTGGTGGGATGGGAGACAGGATCAGGGCAAGCTCTGATTTGTACATACACTCCTAGTGACTCACTGTGTGTGCTTTCTTGACACCACGTCATTCCAGATTACCGAAGATAGATTCATCTGATGGTACCTGCACTTCATCTCAGCTAAAAGACAGTATCATTTCCATGTTTGGGCTTTTGGCTTCTCATCCCCAGCTCTCCCTACTACTTGTTCTGTGCCTTGGATAGGTATTGATTGACTAGACTTTTAATACCCCTTGTAGCATTTTATTATTTGATAAATTATTAACCAAAATGGAGGGGGAGAGGCTCAGATCTTTTGTGGGATATGCTTATAAAAATGATTGTCATGCCTCCATTAACAAAGAGTTCTCTACTGAGAAAACATTCCAAAATTTTCTCTGGAGATATAATATGTACAAATTAACCAAACTTGTAGTTTCCCTCAGACTTCTGAACTAGTAACAGCTATCTGAAATGCTACCCTTCTTCACAAAGCTCTCTTCTGACTGAAGGACACCTAAGTCCTAACGGAGCACTTTTCCAGCCACCTTTGTCTCCCTAAGGTGCCAGTTTCAAACTGTTCAGAGGTGAGCAGCCCCCATGAAACAGAGGCCATAACTTGATAAGCATCACTTTGCACGGGAGTTCAGTGTGGACAATAGCAGCTCTGACTTAAAACTACATCCTTAAGGGGAAGTCAAGTCCAATTTACTGCTAAATTGCTAAATCTCTGTCTTGCAATCTGCTGTGAAATCGACTTTGCCTGGATACAGAAGATGGGTTTCTCCATCTCATCTAAGTTTATGCAAAATCCAGATCTCTGACTGTTTTTCCCTACCTTTGGCTACAAGATCTCATGGGCTATTGGCAGGCTCCTTCAGGAAGTTGAGCTATTCTTGGAATTTCCTCTTTCACTGTGGAGAAACTTCAGTTCTGGATCATTGCAACTGTTCAGCCCCCAAAGCAACTCATGTACAGAATGTGCCAGACCTTTCAAGTGATGGCTCTGGTGAAGATGGGGAACTGCCATGCTACATTTACATATGAGAAGGAAGATGACTGGATGCTGTGAGGAGGGGATGCTTTCAGGGGATGGGTTGGTGGACAGATGCCTGGCAGTTGCTGCCAGGCACTAATGGAATTTTTTTATTTTCTGAAGTTAGGAGAGAATTGATTTGCAGTGTTGGGCTTCTCTAATGCTCCTACTTTTCCTATTCCTTTGCTCTTAGCCCATTAGTTCAGGTGCCGGAAATAATATTACATTTTATTGTTATTTTGTATTTTTTTCTCAATAGGAAAACAACACAGTCTCCATATTCTTTCTATTACTTCACTCATTGATAATGTCTGATAACTGATAATGTCATTGATAATTACCCACTGACCATTTGTGTCAAGGACAACAAGAACCTGAAGATGTGAGCTCCATGTCTACCTCCCATGGTCCCACTCTGTCCCTTCATGTAGAAGCTTCTCTTTTCACAAAGCTGTGCAGACTTCAGGTAACCCAACACAAGCAAACTGGAAAACTGACAAGGGTCAACAAACCCAACCAGCCCAGAGGGCAGGAATAGAGAAGACTTGGTCCAAGCAGGTGCCACCAAATCCAGCTGCACCAGCTCTGAGTGTGACAGAGATGAATAAGAATGTCAGTGCCTGGAGGGTGTTAATGGCCCTGAGCATCCTCAGGTGGGGCCTCACCACCCTCTCTGCCCATCAGTTCAGGAGACCCGTTTAATCTCAGCCTGGTCTCCTGTTTTTCCCAGAGCTATGCTGAAGGAATGCTGGTCTGGAGTTCAGCTATGTCTTTGCCTGCCCATGGTCCCTGTTGATGGACCCAGACCTGTAAGTGGACTTCCCTGCTTGACCACAGATATGTCCCATCTCCGTGTCATACCTTAGGTTTTCATTTCTATATTTTTCAAATCCCGTACTGCCTAGTATGTAACTCTGAATTTTCATATGACCTGTTAGCTGCTGTTCTCTCATGCTGGTTAGACATAACAAACCCTTTCTAGGTTTGCACTTCAAGGACATCTTGTTATCCCAGGCCCGAAAATGTATAAAATAAAGACTTTGAGAGGAGGGGAAAACTTGGGATAATTACATCGTTAACTGAAATTATAATTGAAGAATTAACCCTGATATGCAAACGGACAAAACTTATAAAAGTGTGAAAAACATGTGACCTGTGGTCCATCTTGGATGTAGCTTCTTGACTGCCCTAGGTGTACCTTTGACGGCCCTTCAAATAAATACCCACTTTTACTCTTGTCTAGCCTCTGTTTTCAGGCAGCCACTTCAAGGCGTTATGTGGACCTGGCTGGTGCTCACTGAGCTGTGTTTGTCCCTGATTGTTGTCATCAGGCCTGATTCTTACCAGTGTACTGACTTCACTCTTGACCCAGGATCTGCCTCATCATCGTGGGCTTCCCTGAGCACTGGGGCTTTTGACTGAACCTGGCTGCAGTCTCTGATCCTGCTCTGCCTGCCGCTCTCAGGGTGGGTCCCTGTCCTGCTGTCAGCATCACTGCCCTTGGCTCCCTGCTCCTTAGGGAACAGCTGGCCCCTGCTGCTCTCTGACATCATCTTCCTCAAAATGTTCAGCTTCTCTCTGTGCAAAGATTCCTCTTCCCCACCAGGTGAATTGGTAGATCTGGCAGCAATTAAGATTTTCAGGTATGTTATATAAAATCCCAGTTTCTCTGAAGTTACTTTGGGCTTTGCCATTAGCTCTAATGAAGGTAGGGCTGCAGTCCCCAAATAACCTAACCTGTGTTTAATCCCAAAGCAGTAATCCCTGCTGTTTCACAGCAAGCCTCAGGCAGGTGGAATTCAGTGGGGGGTTTGAGTGACTTGATGCAGGAGGCAGTGTTGAGCTGCTGAAAACAGGAGAACATAAAAAGGCAACTTTCCAGAGCCAGCTTGGAGTGGCAGGTTTCCAGACCACTTTGTATGCTGTACATTTGGGGTTTGGAGGAAAAAAAAAGAATATTCTGTCTTTTTCAGAGCTTCCTGAGAACACGTAAAACATCACATG
This sequence comes from Mystacornis crossleyi, assembly GCA_013400655.1. Lineage (NCBI taxonomy): Eukaryota > Metazoa > Chordata > Aves > Passeriformes > Timaliidae > Mystacornis > Mystacornis crossleyi. The sequence continues at coordinate 113,481 of VYZQ01039431.1, forward strand.
CATCATATATTTCAGCTGAACCTCATCAGCATCCACAGACTTTGTCATGGTCTTATGGTCTCCACTTAACCATAGCTTGGTTCATCCCAAAGCAAACAACCTGCTGAGGGAGGACCTGTCAGGGAAGTGCCTTTACTTAAGGTACTTAAGAAAGCACATATAAACTGTCCCACAACCTCCACACTGAGTGTGGTACTTGGCTGCAAGTAAGTAGTCTCAACTAGTAGAGGCAGGACTTCACACTGTGGGGTACATATGGAAAGGTTCATGTATCACTGTTTTCTTGCCTAGAATGATCCTAAGAATAAGACAAGGATGAGGAAAAACAAAGAAATTTGGAAATGGGGAGTGGACATGCCTTGTAGCAGGAAATGGGGGCTTGACAGTGCCAACAAATCACAGAGAAGTTAGTGAGCATATAGAAGGCAAGAAAAGAGCTGCCCCCATGGCAGGGGTGAAGTGAGCTTTGTACAGTGTCAGAAAGACAGGAGCCATCCTGCTCCCTGTCCTGGGCAGTGGCTGAGTGTTCCCACCTGTCCCACAACATGCCTCTATCCCCTCTGTCTATTCAGGTGCACATCAAGCTGTTTTCATTGTCTGTAACTGTTGCGTTCAGCTTTAGCCTNGTAACCAAGTCCTTTCTTTCTCCCATGGTGTCTGCCTTTCTTGCCTGTATCACCACTGCAGACTTGTTACCATTTGTCTCTTCTGTCTACATTCCTATTGCATCTGTCTGCTCCTCTGGGTCTCCAACTGTGCTTTATCTGGTGGGAATCAGAGGAGAAGGTACTGAAATGCACCCTGTGCTCTCCAGCCTTCACCCCTTACACATTTAATGTGTGATTTCTCCTCTAACCGAGTCACTTCTGTGCTGGGGCCAACTTGAGAGAAAACAAAACCTACTCCAGAATGTTATTTAAAGCACCACGGGAAGGTCCTCAGATATTCTGCTGATGTGTGGTGCAAACTCCCAGCCAGAGCAACTTGACTGCAGAGAAGAATTAAAATATTGTGCTCATAAGCCAGGAGACTAACTCCCCTTGCAGCTTCCTGAGAGGAGGGAGTGCATAATGGGGAGGGAGATGTAGTTATAAAATGAGATTCTCTGTTCTTTAGGGGACTGTTAAAACTAGTCAATATTTATGAAGCTTTTAGTCTGACTCACGCAATTTTTTCCCCCTTCTATGTGCTTGTCTTTGGGGCTCAGCTGTTGCTTGGCCTTTACTGATATAAAATTAGATGCTGTTGTTCAACTGTATCCCTGCTTAGAGAAATAAAAGGGAAAGGTCCAAGGCAGTGTGTAGAGCAGCTCAGCTGCGGCCTCACTGCATTCAGACAAGGATCACACAGAGGGAAGCATCACCAGCTCACATTTGACGGGCATTGTACTAAAGAGAACCAGTTCCTTGAGGTTAAGGCTGTGGAGAGTAAGAAGTGAAGCTGTGCTGCCTGCCTGGCTTTCACTTCCACTCCAGGGTTTGCCAGGAAACCATCCAACTTCTCAGAGAGCAAGCCAGCTCCAAAGTGTTGCCCTGGAGTGAGGGGCTGAAAGAGTAAATCAGGAATCTAAAGGTGTTGGATGTGGGAGGAGGCAGCCTATGGAAAAAACGGGGAGTAGAGGCAGTCATGCCACGGTTCTCACTTCTGCCTCAATCCCGAGCTGAAGCAAATCCTCCAGACTCAGCCTCCCTACTGACTGGGGGGGCTTGGCTGAGATTCCTGGTGAGAGAGGAAGGCAATACAGAAAACTCTTCGGCTTTGAAATGTGCCATGACCTTCTGGTCTCAAAGACACTTCCAGTGATGCTCCTGAATGGTAAATATTGGTGTGCTTGTGTAGGACTAATCTGACCTCCGTGCCAGGACAGCATCCTGAAGAGGCATGATCTGGAATGACCTGGTTATACCACCCGATTTACCCTGAGCTTCACCCCTCTCTGTTCTGACATGCCTTCTGCAAGCCCCGAGTTCATCCTGGATGGTGAATGTAGCTTATGCATGTGTTACTTTGAGTAAGGACAAGGCTGGGTAATTTCCTGCTAAAAATACCTGTAAGAGCAATTTTGAGGTTGTGGAGGTCAACTCTATCTGCTAACAGTGCCAACTTTCACTGCCATTCCCCTTTCCCTGTCTTCCTGCTCTCAGTTACCATTTGGTGTTCTGCTTTATTGAGAAATGTTGCCCAATTTTTTTTGAAAACTGTCACTGCAAGTCACCCAAGGGAGGGCTTGGAGCATACACAGATCTGTAGTGTTTTGGTGAAACTTGTGCAGATAACCATAAACTTTGCCTTTTGGAGAACCTGTCTTCTTACTTAGGTTTTCATTTGCACCCTGATCTACTGAGACTCTGTGAGAGTTCTGCACATGCGAAAGGGTGTTTTGCTGAATGAACACCAATGTTTTATGGCTGTAGACTTGCACATACAAGGTGACTTGAAATGAGGGCTCCAACTGAGGCTGTAGGACATATTCATGCCTTTCCACCCTGCAGCTTGGGAAACAAAGCTGGCACAAGTGATAACACAGGAATTTTTTATTTTTATTTTTTTATAGTTTTTAATCCAGAAAAGGAGGGGCAGGTGCAATCATATTAGGTGATTTTTTTAGGTAGACCTAGAAATTTTTCTGAGTGGAGTATAGCAAAGTCACTGCTACACAAGATCTGCACTGACTTCAACCCCCACCAAATTCCATCTTACAACATCAGTGTGTTCAGGTTTCATCCAGGTGGCAGTGGCTGTGAATATCTGAGAATGACCAAGGTGCTTCATCACTAGCTGCAACATTTGTTATGCTTCTTAGGCCTCGATTGTGTGGGCTTTCAGGCAGCTCCCTGCAGTACACTAAGCGAACAACTTATTATGCTGGTGGCTTCTGTTCTTGCAACATAAGAGTAAAGAAAGATATATTTAGCTACTTTCTTCTTCCCTCATCTACTATGTAACACTTTAAATAATACTTCCCTCTAAGTGAGAATTTTGAAAGGCATACCTCACTTCAGATTGCACGTTTACTCTCAACTTGACAGTCAACAAAACCACTTGTTTTGTTGTGGCAGAGCTCATGATTTTCCTAGTGCTCCTCGTTATGTTACATGTAAGCACAAGTTAAGTTTCCTCTTTGCTCATTCTTTTCAATGACCCCATTCATTACCCCTGGTGGTGAGCTTTATAATACCTTAATCCTTGCAGGCTTCTGCTCTCCTTGTTCTTCAGGGAGCCTGAATTCCCACAGGCACCATCCAGCTACCTACGGAAATTACACATCTGCTTCTTGGTGCGCTTTGCCAGTGCTGTAATATTTGCTTCCTCTCATCCACCCCTTCTGGCACAGGACTTCAAACCCCTCTTGAACTGTCTTAGCTTAGAAATTCAGGGAAGTTGATGTCTGAAGTGTTATTTCTTTCTCCTGTCTGTTTTTTCCCCTGCATCACTGTATCACCTGCTTCCCTCCCTGGGAGGCCCTGCAGCATCCTTGCCCCAGGCTGGGGGCAGATCCTGTTTGAGCCCCAAACCTTGATTTTTATTTGTCACAGGGGGAAAACAGTGCACTCACATCCTTCAGGCTTCCTGCAGATTGAATGGAGTCCTGCACTGGGTTTTATAGCTTTATAGAGGAATTTGACTTTGGAGAGAAAAACAAGAGCCCATGTCCCCAGAAAGGTCAGTTCACTAGCATCAGTCACCACTGACATACTGGTTTTGGGCATGGGCTTGTGCAGCACCTGATTGCATGAGAAACCTTGAACTACTTTTCCCCATCCCTTTGCATTAACCATTAATGATGCACAAGTTCCTGCCCATAGGATCATTGTCCTCTGTGTCTATTCGGACAGCAGTCTCATCAATTGGAAATGAGCTTTGCTGTCATTAAGGAAACTTTAACAAAGACTGTTCTGTCAAAAGTGAACATCTTGATGAGACTTAATTTATTTCACAGTTGTTGTTATCCTGTTGACCTAAAATGACAGCAGGAGACTTGGAGAGGTGCCCAGTTTATTTAAGAAGCAAGCACAGAACTGTCTCTCCCTGCCTGGAGAAAGAGCTTAGCAGCATAAAGCAATGCCAGCTCCTAGTCCCAATGCTCTGCCTGGCAGCTCCTTCCCATCAAAGCTCACTGTGGCTTTTCTGAAGGCCTGTCCAGATTGTGTTGCTTTTGTTCTGTTTTTAAGTGTTTCAGCCTCCTCTTTGTCCATTCTCTCAGGAGTGTTTCCAGTGCTGTGAAAACTGGGAAAGTGCTGTGTGGTGTACCAGCATAACAATCCGTGTTTACTCCAGGGTTTAGGGGCAGATCAGATACCTGGATGCAGGTAGGCAAAGTGCCCAGTCCTGAAGCTCCCTGGTGTTTAATACTCATGTGGTGGCACAGCCCAGCTGCAGTGCCATGTCTGAGCCTCTGCCCCAGCTGTCTGGTGGAGCACACTCCTCAGCGATGTGCCTGGTACGCGTGGTCTGCCATAGAGAGAGACAGCTGGAAAGCACAGAGCCAAACTGGGCACACAGTGCAAACAAGGGTCCAGGGTTGCAGGTTGCACCAAGATACAAGGAGAAAATTCACAGTGGGAGGTGGTGTGATCTTTAGCCTTGGAGATTTTCAAAATTCACCTGGGGAAGGCACTGAGCAACCTCATCAGATTTTGAAGCCAGTCCTGCTTTGAGCAGCGGGTTGAACTAGTGCCCAGCAAAATCTCTTCTGAATGAAATTACTCCACAAGAGAAGAGTTAAAGTCAGGTCGAATTCTGCTTCTGTCATGGGAAACAATATTGACTTTTCTTCCCACAGAAGGTTCTGTGAGAATAAGTACCTGCTTTTATAAAAGATTGAAGTGTCATTGTCTTGTTATCTTTAGTAAAAGGAAGTGGTTATTCTTCCCAGCTTTATTGGGATTCACCTACACACTGCAACATGTACTACTTTTCAAGCTAGGTGCTGTACAGGAAAAGCTGATGACGTTCTCTCAGAACAAACACCCTTCATGCTTTTTTCCTAGAAGCTGCAGCTTATAGACACAAGTGAGAGTTGGGAGGGTGATTTGAGATCGACCACCCTGGGGAGCCCTTTGGGGGAGCATAAGATGTGATGCTGCTGCAGTGCTAGCATTACATCAGTAACTCCTTCCCTGGTTCCTGTTTAATTCCTTCTCATCCTCAGTCCTGCTGTGGTCATTATTGGACCTTCTATAATCAAGTGATTCATGCCATCTTCCAGTGTCAGAGACTTCATCTGAATACATCTGTCAAAAATCAAGCTGAGAGAGAAATCTGATGTCAAGAAGGCAAAGAAAATACTTTGGTGTGTAATACACTCCCTTAGGGAACAGGTTGACAGTGTTGACAGGGTTTATGCCTGCGTTACCCTTCCCAGGAGCCTGCTCCAACCTTTCTGTGCTCTGATAGCTGGAGATGTTCCCCTCATTTCCAGCATGAAGAACAAAGTGTTATATTATGTTTCTGTAGTTTCTTTAGGTCCTGACAGACTGGTTAGTCACCGTCCACTGGTTATCACTGAGCTCCAGCAGATCTTGCAAGATAAACAAATATAGCTACAGGAAGGCATGAGGAGCCCATAATTTGTGTATTAGAAACCTGAAATCAGGTTTCTAATCTGAAATAAGGAGCTGCTCTGTTTGACTTTGAGCAGTGGGTACCAGATCTCGCTTTAGTGAAGTTAAACACATCTAGGAAGACAGGACGCTCATAACAGCAGCCAAAGTCACATCAGTCCAACATGGAATCTCTTGAATGTAGTGCAGATTTATGACTAGTTTTTGTTGCTGGTTTTGGCCCTAGACAGACAACTTAATGTCATACAAATTAATTACTGAAGACTAGAGCAAAGAGCTGTGTGTGGAGTAAACTGCATGACTACTGGGATGGACAGCTTTAAAGTTTTGTTCATAAATGTAGGGTCATAAAGCAGCTCTGTTGCATTAAAACTGCTGTGTAAATGTGAATGCTTCAGAATTTCAGCTTCTGCTGCTCTGACTTGAATACTTTATAATGAGAGAAGGACATGAGAAAAACATACTCTGGGCTTGGAAAGCTGTGACCTGTGTCAGATCAGAATATTTAGTGCCACTTCTCCTGTATAATTCTGGTTGCTTGGTCTCTTCTTTTATCCTCACTTTTACCCAGTAAAAAAAATCTTAAGTGATCAAAAAGCTTGATTAGTAAAAGGTGAAGGATGACCAGAGAAATATACTGAGTTCAGAAAAACTCTAATTTAGGAGAAACTAGAAATGAATTTTAGACCCCTTATTAATGCAGAGCTGGCTGAAACCATGGGGGGATTATTTGCAAGAAGTCCAGTTGTACTGCTTGTGTGGATGGCAGAGGGATTAGAGGGAAGAGCTGGGCAGAGCTGGGACTGTGAGAGGAGATAATCTGTGTGAACTGCCTGTTGGAGGGGCAAGGCCCTGTGACTAATCCCCATCTGTGTGATCAGATGGAGAACCTGTGGAGTGGGGCTCAGCTGTGTGCCGCTCACCTCTCTGTAAGTGGGTACTATGTCCCTCTAGGCAGGAGGCCCATCAGCTCTCAGCATGTGCCAGCACACTGGAGAGGTGTACTAGGTGCGCGTATGTGAGAAGGGATCACAAATACACACAGTTCTGTGGCCTTTTCTGTGTAGAAGGCTGAGAAGTTGAGGGGAAGGTGAAGGCAGTCACACTGAAGAGAGTCTCTGCATACCCACACTGGGGTTGGTGAAGTATCATTTGAAAGGGGCAGAATCAAGGACAGACACTTCCTGAGTTTCAGGAAACAGGGCTAGAAAATTCCAGAGTAGCACAAGGTTAGCCCTCTGGAAATCTATTTTCTTTTGGTAATTTTCTTTAATGTTTTTGCTTTTTAATAAAATTGAAATATTATTCCCTTTGATGTTTTTTCTGACATCTGACATCCTACTCTGTCTCCCTCTCGGCTCCCATCCCAGTCACCCATGGTGCAGAGCTTCCCAGAGCCTGTTGGAGAGGCGGAGCAGGAAATGGGCTCAGTCTCTGTATCCCCCTACTCACCAGTGGTACAGGAACCGTGGGCCATTGGAATATACGCTGGAGGCAACTCATTTTGAAAGTGGCAATATTAACTTCCTCTTCTGCTTGCATAGTCCTCAGCAACACGCATTTATGATGAAACATAACAATTGACATGAGTGACTGGTTGTGCTGAGCACAGCCCTGAGAAGCTCAGACATCCCTAAATCCCAGATCCTCTTCCTCTTATCCTCTCCTCTCTGCCCACGGAACATCATCTCGTGCTGTTTCTTTGCTGCCGGCAAACCAAGGTGGGCAGCAGCTGTGAGTCCTCCCGTCTCCGTTGAGAGTTGGCACCTACCCGTGTGTGGCAGAGCACCGCTGGGGTTCAAAGGCCTCTCACAGTGCCTCGTGACCAGGAATCTCTCGCCTGCACTGCCCTCTCCCCGAGCGGTGCCCGTCCCAAGACAGTCACCGCCCCCGCCCGGAGGGACAAGGTGCGGGGGCCGTGACACCTCTGGGCAGTGGTTCTGAGGCTTCACCGGGACACGTCTGCTTTTCCCAGGCCGGCGAAACAATGCGAGCACGGGGGTGGGATGGTTTGGGGATGAAGGGGCAGAGGCAGCCGGACCCGGTACGGGAGAGCGCCGGGGGACCGGAGCTGTCCGAGCGGTCTGAAAGCAGCCCCGGCGGTAGGAGAGGATCTCTGGCCATCGCCTCAAAGCAGCCAAACCGCCCCCCACCCCCAAGCAATAAAACAGTAAAAAAAAAAAACCCAAACGTATAAATAACTACCCTCGGAGGCTGCCCGTCCCGCTGAGCTGCTGCCCGAGCCCCGCCGGGGAAGGGGAGGGGGAAGCAGCCCGGGACGCCCCCGTCCGCCTCCGCGGAAGGGGGGCGAGGGGCGGCGAGGCGGCCCCGCTCCGCCCCGCCCGGCGCTTTCTGTCCGCTCTCCCGCGCCGTACGGCCCGGCCGCGCCGGCTCCATCCGCTCCCAAGTTTGTGGTGCGGGGCGCGGGTGGCACCGCCGCGCTGCCCTCAGCGGGGCGCGGGCCCGGCCATGGCCGGCATCGGCATCGACCACTCCAAGCTGCCCGGAGTCAAGGAAGGTGCGGCTCACCCCGGCGCGGGGAGGAGGGGGCGCTGGACGGGACGGGCCGGTGTGGGGGAAATGGGAGAGAGGCAGGGGAGAAACTGTTGTTTTGGAGTGGGTTTTTTAAACATTGTTATTTTAAAATTTCCAGGCGCCGCGGCCGTTCGCGGCGCTGGCGTGGAGCCGGGTCAGCGGGAGGGGACGGAGCGCTCCGTGCTCCGGCCGTGGCACCGGGGTTCCCGGGGCTGGCGGTGTCCCGGTGCGGGGTGTCCGGTGGCCGCGCGGGTGCCGGGAGGGAACGAGAGGTGGAGGCCGGCGGCGAAGCAGCGGCAGTCGCTGGACAGAGAGCCGCGGCCGCCCTGCTGGCCCCGCTCCCGGCTCCCCTCCCCGGGCGAGCGGCGGGGGGCGGGCTGGCAGCGCCGCTTCTCCCCGGGANCAGGGGTCCCGCTGGCTTGGCCTGTGCTCAGGGCACGGATTCACCTTCTGTAGGGCAGGGCTGGCCTCGGCTTCCCTGTTAGTACAGTGTCTGTCTCACACGTGTGCCTTTGAGCTCAATTAAATGTGCCCTGAAGCTGCTTTGGGTTTAAAAAGCTTTGTAGGAGATAGTTTGTTCTTTCTGACAGTGATTTGTGATATAGACCAGTAGAATCTCTGTCATAATCAAGTTAGTTTAGATTAATTACTCTCTAGTAATAGAGAGCACTGATTTCCTGCCCAAAAGAAACCAAACTTCCTTAAACTTGTTTCCCTTGCCACTGTTGTGTTGTTTTTGTGTTTTTTTTTTCCAAATTTCAATTCTTACAAAGTAGCTGTTGTGAATTTGATGACTTAGCCGCCCAAGAGTAGAAAACATATGTCTGTGCAGGCAGCTGGGGATTCCTTTTGACCTCCTGTCATCCTTTAATGCTTCACTTAGTGTTACTGGCACAAAAACTGAAGCTGACGTTTTAGGGGTTAATGTTCGTCATATTAAGTCATTAGCAAAACTGTTATTGGCCATTTTAGTGTGGTCAAGATCTCATCCGTAGAGTCTGTCCTCACATGGTTACTCAAGAAAATGAATCCAATTAACCTTTCCAGTGGGTTAATTAAAGTGAATTAAATCCCGGTGTAGATGCTCATATTCAGAATTTAAGTAGCCTGGATTTGATTTGCCTTTATTAATTTTTGAATTGAACTAACTGGACTGAGCTGAGGTGATTTACATGCTGAATGAAAGTACATTTACAGCGTTGTAGCGTAACTCAACCAGTCCATGGGAAATTTGCACCTATGGTATAGTGTGAATTAAGCTGCAAGAGTGTCCTCTTACTACGTTCTGTTGTTACTTGATAGCAGTGGGATTAATGTAGTGTCCCAGAAGAACGTGCGAGGTTTGAGCCATGTTCTGCAAAGCCTCAGGCATGTGTCACGCTTTTAGCTTAATGGCATCACTTGTTTTTGTTTTGGAAAGTGTTGAGACTGAGCTGTGCTTTGGATTAGGTCTTTTCGTGCTCTGTGTCAATGCCAGCCAAGGAAAGAAATGTATCGCCTGCCATACCGAGGGAAATATTTATTGTTCCTGATAGAGAAATCACTGTTGATCCTTCTGGAAAAAGCATTCCCTTTCTTTGCCTGGGGTGAAGGTCGGCTTAGTCATTCATTAACAATGAAGAACATCGTTTTGATTTGAGTAGTTTGTTCTTCACCAGCTCTGCTTGAGGAGAGGAGGTGTTGTGTCCGGGTTCTCCCTGTCTGCAGGTAGCAAAGACTGCTGAGAGACAGCGTCATCCTACTCTTCTGGAGTGATCTCCAAAACTCTTCTAAAAATGGGATCGTTTCAGTGCAATGATGTAGCTGATAACTGTAGCTAGGTGCTGCAGGAAGTCTTGCTTCTTGTGCTTACTTTCCTTTTTTATCTCTAAAAGCATTTTAATCAGCTGAAGGCCTGATATGGATGGCATTTTGCCGGTGAACACCACTTCAGCTGGCCCAGTTTATTTTGTGGGCAGGGGTAATTTTCCAGGTTTTACTGGTGTAAAATACACCCTCAAAACACTCTTTTCCTAGTATAAACTAGATCTTGCTGCTGCAGTGGAAAAGGACAGACCCATTTTTCCAGGAATAGTAGAGTGGATCTGACCTCTGTGATCAGTAAACCTCTTGTAAATTATTTGTTGAAGGTTTTGGTGTTAGTTGCAATCTATGGCCTGTGCTTCTCTGCCTGCATTTCTGTTCGTCTCCCAAGTGTCTATGACATATTTGTTTTTCGAAAAGCAGCCTTTGCTGTTTGCTCTTTTGACCTGCCTCAGGAGATTGCTCAGCTTTGTGTGTGTAGATCTTTTTTACTAGAGGTCTCATTTGTGAGGCTTTTGGTGATAAAAACATCCTAGAAACATTATTTTAATTAGCTACTTAAAAGCAAATAAAACTGTCTTGGGCTCTGCTTGATCTCTAACTGCCTCTCATCTCTTGTGACCTGACGCATTACTAGGAGCTGTGTTTGGGAAGGGCTACACCCTCTCCTTCGCTGCCTGCTGTAAGTGAGCCCTTGTACTTGAGAGGCGTTCCTGGCCGCAGGCAGGCAGAGCTGCATGGGAGGTGTTTCTGGGAAGGTGTTTTGGAGCTGTGCAAGCCTTACCCCTCTCTGGAGGATGTACCTGTGGTCCTGTCTGCTGTTGCCTTTCCAAAGGGCTGAGGCAACGTCTTTGTGAAAGGAATACCTGTCTGCTCAGGCTGAGGCTCAGTCCCTCATCCACTGCAGTCTCCAAGAACCATCAGTTGTTGGCAGCAGCAGAAAAGTCCAGGTTTGGGCATTCTTCCAGGGGCTCCTCATCTTCCTGCCAGTTTGAATCCTCTGTGAGGAGGGAAAAGGGAGAGGTGGGGCAGGTGTGGAAATTTGCAGTGGGCAAAGTGTTTTTATTGAATTTTATTTTTAGTAGTACTGTAAAGAAATACAAAGGCAGCATGTCTGGGCTGATGATTAGAACTGACCCTGCCATGCTGCTGTCTGGAGCTCCAGCCTTGACAAAGGCTGATTGTGGCACCTGTGCTTGGAGAGACACAACTGTGGTTTCTACTCTTTGTTAAGCACCTGATTTGACTTTTGGGAGCTCCTGAGCTGTACATTCAAATGCTGCTGATTGTACTCTGCTGCCCGAGAGGCCAGTATCCCAAACGTGGTAATAAAAGATACAGCTCTGACTGTGACCTTGGGGAAACAGGAAGAACTTGAATATTTTCTGCCTTGGCAAGGCCTTCTCTGGGGCAGGCAGTCTGGCTGGCTCTCTTTTGCCTTAGCATAAATTGAATAAAAGTTTGCTGTTAGCATCAGTCTTCCGCTTCCTCCTAGCTACAGATCTTTCTGCTGACATCTGCAGCTTAACATGACCTGTGCTGAGACTCCTGCAATAAAAACCTTCTGGCTACAGACCCTTCAAGTGCCTGGGGAGGGGGATCAGCTCTGAGGTGCAATGCGTCAGGCTCCCAAGGAACAGACTGAGGTTATTGGCTTATATTGAGGCCTTTGGTGCCTGTCTGTGCTCAGTAACACGACAGTGGACAAGAGAAATTTGATGTCTGTCAAAGGTGGAAGAGGATCGAGGAAGTGTGAGTGGCTGGTGCGGTGTCTGATGAGGAAAGATTCTGCTTAGGGGTTTTTCAGGGGAATGGTTTTGAGGGATGAGCTGTCAGCTGCATTCATCTGAAGGAAGCATTGGTCTTTAACTGGATTAGTATAATCAGGGCAACAATTTTGAGAGCAGCTGAGGGTCAGCCGGGTCATTGTGAAGCCACCTGCCCCATGCCCTTTGGCTCCAGCTGGGATTTTTCCTTGCAGCATCATGATTTTCTGCTTTGTGACTGCCTTTTTTAAGGGCTCTGAAAAATTCAGGCAAGATGGATAGCTTGAGGGCAGCGCGGAGTTGAAGAGTGATGGGACATAGACACAGGTCACTGGTTCACATCTAGCTCTTCTGGGTAATAGGAGATCTGTTTTTCCAGCATTCATGAATTCAGTAGCTGAGGCTGTGATACTCCTTTCACTTCTGGTTAAAGCTGGGTGAAAGTTTTATTATGCATTCAGTGGTTCTGGGTCTGCAGTGCTTGGCAGAGATGGGCAGGATTAGCATATTTCATGCTCTTGGCTTTGAAAGACTACTGAGCAAGCAGGTCTGCCTCCTCCCATCCCTAAATCCTTACCACTTGTCCTCTGTGAGCTGCTATGGAGGTTGTACTGAGGCAAAAAGGTTGCTCAGAAAGCAGTCTTTGGCAGAGAGGTCCGAGACTCCTGTTGATGCTTTTTGCAGAGGTCTTTCCTTAGCTCCTGACAGATTTTTGGGGATAAGAGGGGACACAGCCTATTTTTGCACTGATTCCTGGGGTTACAGGGATGCAGTGGGGGTTTTTTCTCCCGTTTACGATACAACTAGGACATCGTGACATCATCCGTCACCCATTGCTGGTCTCTGAGTAATGATCCCAGCTGAGAGGTGTGTTTATGGTCACCACGGGCCTCTGTTTAATCTTTCATTTCCTGTGGCCATGGGAAACGTCAGAGGGTGCCAGACAGGACTTGGAGATGGCTGCTGCAAGGAGCTGGAAAGGCCAGTTCTGCTCTCCGTGGCACAAGGAAAACCCCACTTGGAAAAACAATGAGATACGCCTTGGGGCTGTGTGAAACTTCTGTTTTGCTGGAATAAGCTTTCTTTTACTTGCTCAGAGTCATCCGGTTCACATTAATGTGCTGATTTATAGGAAAAAGCAACACATTCCCTGCCTGCTTCCTTCTCACCTTTCCAGAGTGTCCCCAGCTGGTTGGCTTCCTGCTCCTTCACTGCTGCTCCTGTGTAGTGCTCGTTTGAAGGCTGAAGGACTGAGGAAGGAGGTTGGTTCGTTGGTGAAACTGCCTTAAAACTTGAGAAGTTTTAGGTCCATTGTCTGGCATGGCACTCGCTGCTACCTTGACCTTTAGCTGTTCTTCGAGAAGGTGATAATGACAGCTGCTGTTCTGCTGCTGGTTGGTTGCATTGCAGGGAGCAAAGGGCATGTTTGCTGGACATTCCCACCAGGAAAGCTGCTGTCTCCCTGGAGGCTGACGTGTCAGCGATGCTCTCTGTTCATCTTACAGCGCTGGCTTTTCCACAGAACATGTACAGGACTTTGTGAAGGTCCCTTGACACTTCATTTATACTTCCTTTTTAAGAAGTAGAAATTGGAGCCTTCCTGCTGTTTTCTTTCTCAGTACTTGAAAAGATACCACACAGCTTGCTGAGTGAGTGTTGTGTGGCCTTGACACTGTATGGCTGCTGGGAGAGACTTTTAGCAGAGCCAGAAAGAGAACGGGAGTGTGCAGCATCAGGCTGTCTGGGTAAGGGGTGCAAGGCAGTGCTGTTGTGAACCTTGCACTGAGCAAAGGGGATCAGTTAGGCCTGGGTGCTCATAAAATTTACCCTGTTACCCCAGGCACCCTGTGAATTAAGCTTGCCAGAAGTGTTACTCTCCCTGGGGAGAAAGGTGTAGATGAAAGCCTGCTCGGAGCCCAGCACAGCCCATCTGCACCTGCCCAGTTATTTTGTGTCAGGCTCCAGAAGCTCAACTGATCATTATTTTAGTTGTGTACCAACCCATTTTAATTGCATACCGTGATGCTACTGCCACAATGCTCTGTCAGCCAAACTAAAATAGTGAGATCTTTTTGTCTTCAGCCTGTGTTGGTAGAAGTTTGGTCTGTGTGCTCTCGGTAGCTCTGCCCTGCAGTAGGTGCTCTTCAGGACAGAAAGTCAAAGTGGGTTTGTAAGTGAGTCACTTTTCTTCACTTCTCTTTTCAAAAGAGGTGTAACAAGCCATGTGCGGTAAAACTGAGTTCCTGTGTGCATTTTCGTTCATCCTTTCCTGAGCCCTTTTGCTGAACCAGAACCTGATAGGAGTCAGCTCTAAGGGGAAATGTTACATGGCTCCATATGTGGTGTTCAATAAGTGATGACAAGGGGGAAAAGGACGTAAGTGAGGAAATATTTGGAAACACTGAGACAGACATACCATAAAGACACTGACAGGAGTGACATGAGAAATAATGGGGCAAAAGGGAGTAAGGAAGTTTATGCAAACAGGAATGTTTCCTGGCAGCAAGAAGGCAGGAGTTTTAATTCCTTTCTGCATTATATGTGTAGCATTGGCTCTTTACAGCTAGACAGGACAAGAGGCTGGAGCATGCTCTGGCTGGAAATGCTCCTCGCAGAGGGACTGTTGCCACTGATTTGGCACATGGGTTAGGACGGTGCTGGTCTGGCTCAGGGCAGCCTGCCCTGGTGTGGGTGGAAAGCTTCTTCACCTCTGCACAGCACAATGACTTTGCACTGTAAAAGCAGTTTATCGTATCTATCTGTTCTGAATATGGTAAGCATTACTTGCAGCATCCTGGTGCAAAGAAATGGCCTCTCCCTCTCTTCTGGTGTTAGTTTTATTATTGGAGTGCTGGCTGGTGGGATGGGAAGGATTTATGGCCTAAGTTCACCAGCACCTCCTGCAGCCTTTGGCAGTACTGCTGGGGGCTGGGACAAGGTGGTAGAGCACAGCACGGGGAAGGCCTGGGAATTTTCCAAGCCACCAGGGTGTTGGCTGTTTTCATGGCAGGCAGGGAGCACTGCCGTTAGCAGGGCTGTGCTCTCCTGCAGGCCATCTGGTTGGCGCCAGGTTTCCGAAGGAAGTTGATGTTGGGAAGAGGCTGGGCTCTCCTGACCTTAATTTTAGAACTGGAAGGACTGGGTCCTTGGCTAGGGCTGCATAGCCCTGCCTGGATTCTGCACATCCCTGATATAAGGTGGAAAAACCAGGTTTGTCTCCAGCTCAGTGCTCAGTTACCTGGTATTCCAGGCAGTTGGCATTGCCACAGCATCAGCTCTGGCTCTGTATCAGGTGGATTTACTTGGTCCTGATTTAAGTTCTTTTTTTACTTTTTGTCTTTTTAAGAAGCTGTATCACCTGAAGGTGATACAGTTCCCAAACGAAAAAATTTTACCTTTACTGAACTGGAGCTCATTTTTTTGCTTTCGGAGAGGAAAAAAGGCTGCCAGCCTGCTTGTTTATCGTGCTTTGCAATGCATGTGAACTGTGGGCTCAGATGCCACAAAGCAGTTTACTTCTGGATGATGCAGGGAGTTCTGTCTCCCTGTCCATCTGGCCTCAGAAGCCAGGGACTTATTCTTACCCTCGTATGTCAGTGTTTTAAATCTGCAGTTGCACTTACGGCAGTGTGCCAACGCAAGGCTGTGACAGGAAAGGGGACATGTATTGTTAGTGCTGTAACTTTACTGATTTGTGACTTGTAGGTGGATGTGGAGTTTTGACTGATCTGGGGCCAGATTTGGTACTTTGTGTTCCCCAGAGCTGACTAATAAACCTGGAGAACTTAAACACAGGAAGCAAGGGGAGAGAGGGGAGAGTACCCATGAGGAGCTGCTGGAGCAAAGCAAAAGGGTTTTGAAACAAACCAACAACCTCGGTTGGTTAGGTAGAGGAAGGTTGTTCTTGCAGAGCAGCTTTGCAGTGCTGGCAGCAGCCGAACGGGTGGCAGATAGGAGTCTTTCCTTGCATCCCAGCAGCCACCTTTCTAGGGAAAAGGAAGCTGATGGGAATCTGTGCAAGAATTGGAGCTGACTGCAGGATTAGTTCAGATACGTTCAGCTTCAAATGCAGCAGCTGACAGGGTTTCCATCAAGGCTGGGAGGCTGCCTGGAGGCCCATCCTGCTGGAGCTTTGTTTCTCTGGGTATCTGATCTAGGGCAATAAAACCTGGCTGGTTCGAATGTGCACTGATCCTGTGGTGTGTCCTTTCAGCTGCAACTCTGGTTTAGCTACAAGCCATGGAGCAGTCTCAGGGTTGGCTCTAGTCACTCAACGGCTGAAGAGAAAGTGGCATCTCTGGGGAGTCTTTATTCTGCTTGTTTTCTCCAGAGGTTCTTGTTGCTCCGTGCAACTGCAGGTCACTGTCGTGTAAAACCACACTGTGGGGTTTAGAGAGGAACTTGAACCTTTTTTTGGTGCTTGGCACCTTCTGTGTGGGTGTGAGGTTTCCAGCAGTCAGCCTTTTGTAAGCAGTCACCAAACTGAGTCAGGGTATGAAGTACCAGAGGGGCATTGAAACCTCCCTTTTGCATCCTGCCTCCCTTGTATTTTGCTACATGATCTTTCAGGATTAAGCTGGAGGAGAAGCCTGGGAGAGCTGACGCTTTGCATTATCTCTGCTCCCGGCTGCCTGCCTGCCTCTTTGGAGCTGCCTTGTGAGGTTATTCACCACAGCCTGAGGGCTGAGAAATGCTGGTGAAATATCTGCAATCCAGGGTACCGTGGCTCCTGAAAGCCCCCCTGAACCACAAAGTGGGCCTGCCAGCTCTCTGCAGAGAAACCGCTGAACTGAACAAGGGGTTTAGCTATGCATTCATCAGACAACAGAAGTTTTGCCTGTCTGGGAAACCTAGTGTATTTATCAGAGAACAGAAATTTTGCCTATCTGGGCAGTCAGTGTGGCCTTCTGAAAGTTTTGTGTAGTGTAAAATTGGCTAAAATGCTGAAATAAAAGCTGAATTAAACAGATAAAACAACAGAATAGAGTGAGCACCACTGGAGATAGGTGTGGGGTAAGGGAGTGTACATACAGTGCAAATCTCTTGAAATGCAAGCTCCGTGCCCCAGCAGTTTTTTGAATGGGTGGCTGTTTTGAGTTGCACTTGAAAAGAGACTGTTCTTCTTTTCCCGCTCCCTTACACCAATTTAAATGAGTGATATTGCGCTTAAAGCTAAACCTGCCATGACATTCTGTCTGCAAAAGAAACAAAAAAACCTTCCAGAAAAGGAGTATCTAAGGATCCATGGGACACAGCTGAAGGTGTGTCTTACAGCTACAGTGGTGCTCATGGGGCCTGTATGGGCCAGGGATTTTGACCTCTCCTGGTGAAGGCAACTCCTGTGATGTGTGTGGTAGTTTGCCTTTGGGCAAAGTGAGGGTAAAGCACAGCTGTGGAGTCAAGTGTTGTTTGTTTTGCTGTGGTCCATGGTTGGGAGGCAGTGGTTAAAACTAGCTTCTAGGAAAACGTCTCCCTGCCTTTTTTGTTGGTTGTTCCTTTTGCACATGTGGTATTAGCTGAGTCAACTGAAGCTGTGTCAAATGCTAGAGAGGATGAACTACACAAGCAGCTTTTGTTCTCGCTGGTGGTTGAGATTATCTTCTTCCATACACAGACCGAGTTACACCTCAGATGTTGTGAGTGAAGTGTTTGGCTGCCTGAAGTCTACTATTAGACTGTGGTGTCAAACTAGCCAAGCCATCTCTGACAACTATATCTACCTTGAAGTTTTTGTACCTGTCCACGTGGGTGTTACTGGTGGGTCCGCAGTACAATGGCTGAGCTCACTGGTGATTTTTTGGATGTAGGCAGTCCTGGGCAGGTAGATGGACATTGAGGCAATCAAGAAATTTCTACAGAGGTGAGTGTTCTGAGCCTGGCAGGTAATGACTTGCCGACATTAACACATATCATCTTACCTATCTGCTCTCTGCTTTAAAGTGTTAATATATTGTATGTGTTGAGCCCCTGCGATAGAAAGCAGCAGCTGTAACAGCAATGTTGGCTCTAGTACTTGGGGGTATGGGACGTTTCTTGTGACTCAGGGTACTCTGTGTCTGGGGACCCAACTGGACATGGCTGAAAAGGGTGAATTTTCAAAGCATGGGTGTCATTACTTCGTAAGGCTCAATGCCATTTTTAGGTACATCTTAATGTCTTGGCACAGAGTGGCTGGAAAGCTGCCCAGTGGAAAAGGACGTGGGGGTGCTGGTCAGCAGCCAGCTAAATATGAGCTAGTGTGTGCCCAGATGGCCAAGAAGGCCAGTGCCATCCTGGCCTGGATCAGCAATAGTGTGGGCAGTGACTGTCACCATGTACTGGGCACTGGTGTGGCCACACCTCGAATCCTATGCTCAGTTCTGGACCCCTCACTACAAGACAGACACTGAGGTGCTGGAGTGAGTCCAGAGAAGGGCAGCAGAGCTGGGGAAGGGTCTGGAGCACAAGTCCTGTGAGGACCTCAGGGTGTTTAGCCTGGAGAAGAGGAGGCTCAAGGGACACCTTGTTGTTCTCTACAAGTCCCTGACAGGAAGTTGCAGCCAGGTGGTCGCTGGCCTCTTCTTCCAAGTACCAAGTGATGGGATAAGAGGAATTGGCCAAAGTTCTGTCAGCAGAGGTTTATATTGGATGTTAAAAACAATATCTTCAGCATAAGGATGACCAGTGGTCAGAACAGGAATATATTTGGGTCACCATTCTAGAAGGTATTAAAAAGATATGTAGATGTGTCACTAACGGATATGCTTTACTGGTGGGCTTGGCAGTGCCAGGTCAGTGGTTGTACTTGATGACCTAATGTTTTTTTCAACTGAAGTTATTCTATGATTCTGTGATTGAAATGTTCCAACTCAGCATTTCTTCTGTAAGTCAAAGAGATGGCCTTTAACATTCTTGACCTATGGGTTGTATTTTAAGCTTTGGGAATAAGAAGACCTGCTCTTAGTTAGAGACGCTGCAGATGAAACCAGCTAGGGTGGAATTATCCAGTGATGAAAAACATGGCAGCCTTGTGTATAAAAGCAGAATGATAAATCTTATCAAATTTTGTGGCTGGGGCTTGCTCAAAGGATAACATTTTGAGGTGCCTTGCGCTACTTTTTCACTGTCTTGAGTATCTCCAGCTTCCTGTTTACACTGCAAGCACATCACCTTCTGCTTTGAGGTGTTCAGCAGATGTTCTCTCAGCTTTAGGACTGGTCTGTGGTACTGTGTGCAGGCTTCTTTACAGAAATGAGATTGCCAAACTAGTAGCCTTGGTGAAGGCACTTCATGAATGTTGATGATTTCTGTTCCAAGGCAGGTTAAAAAAATATAATCAGGTTCTGAGGATTTGATTCCAAAATGCATATCTTCCTTTTCAAAGCATTGTTAGGCAGGTGAGAGCTTAATGTTGGAGAACGGTGCAGACGGAACACAAAAATCTCATGGCCTTGACCTCAAGGCGTTTAGCTTAGAGGCTAAAAGAGAGAATGACCTCCTTCCCAAATCTCAAGATGTTCTTAGCTTCTAGGCCAAGACTGCTAGTAAGAAAAATGGTGGTTTGGTGACTTATTTATTTACTTATTTTTAATTATTATTATTTTGCATGTTGACACTTTGGAGAATTAGGCCAAGACCCCTCAGTTTGGTTCCCCATGGAGTCACCCAGTCTCCTTGTGCTGCCTCATAGCTCCCAGCTATGTATGTGTGATGCTCTGGTGCTGTGGCTGAGAAGCAAAAATTGTTCCCTTTCCCAGGCTGCCCAGACCTGCCCTCTGTCTGGGATCCACCTTCTCCCTGCATGATTTTCTGATGTCCTCATTGTGATGGGGCCTGGTGAGCAAGGTCCTAGGAATGTCATATGTGTAACTGCAGCAGCCAGACATGTCCTAGCCAGCCTCTATCAGCACCCACACGTGGTAGCAGGAGCTCGAGTATCTCCTGGTGCGATGGGAGAGGCAGGGCAGAAATGGGAATTGCTGAGGCTGGGCCATGTATCTCACAGAGCAGCTTTGCTGGGGCTGGGAAGGAAACATCCCAATTGCATGTTTTTTCTGGAAGCTGCCCTCAGGGTATCCCCTCACCTTCAGCTGGGTGGCTGCTTGGTCAGGTTGGCTTTGTTTCAAGTCAATAATTTGCAGATTTTGGAGACTTACCTGGCTTGGAGTGGCCTGACCAGTCTCTGCTAGTAAAAGTGTCTAAGAGATCCCAACTCGCTTTCTAATCTGCAGGAATCTTCGTAACTCAGCATCCTCCTGAGACTCCTCGTTTGTAAAAGGCTGTATT
Organism: Mystacornis crossleyi; assembly: GCA_013400655.1. Taxonomy (NCBI): domain Eukaryota; kingdom Metazoa; phylum Chordata; class Aves; order Passeriformes; family Timaliidae; genus Mystacornis; species Mystacornis crossleyi. The sequence goes on from VYZQ01039431.1 coordinate 133,414, forward strand.
TGCTGCTTGCCACTTAATTTATTAGCTCTGTGGGCCCTAAAAAATTATTTTTAGCTGATGATACTGCTTCTTCATGTTACTTTTGTCTTTCCTCTCCCCCCTGTCCTTCAGATAAAAATTCAAGAACTGCAGATGCTCCTAAACTAAGCATGACTCACACCTAGTTTATTTTGTGAATTACCCAGCATACAATGCTGACAGGAAAATGCTGGGAGTGGAGGGGGTGGGGAGCAAGAGATGGTTTTTAAGACTCAAAAGGAAATGCTTGGAACACGCCTCTGCGATCCGTGGGTCATTGAACTGGCCCATGTCCTGGACACCTTATATGGGCCACGTGAACCAAGGGGGCCCTTGGGACCTGCAGTGAATGTCAAAGCATGATCTAAAACTTCAGGCAGAAATGAGGGGGATGTTTTGCTGTGAACCTTGCTGGAAAAGCCACTGGGGGCTGAGCTCTTGTTGAGATACTGTGTATTCCACACCACCCATTCCTGGGTGTTACCTACCTCTTTGTCACACATCTGAGTATCACTAACAACATCTAAGGCTGCCTTTGCTCTTCTGTTGTGGTTACCTCAATCTGTTTGAAGCAGTTTGGGGTGTTAGAAGTGCTGACCTGCGGAGCTGAGGTAATGCTGGAGAAAGTTAGTGAGAGAAGTGCCAGAATATAAAATGGAAGAGGTTATTTAATGAATTTTTGCTGAGCTGTTGAACCTAGGAACTTTCTTATCTCAGCCATAAAGGGGGGGCTGCCGCCATGCTTCCAAGAGCCTCAGATGCACCAGTGCACAGAAAGGCGTATTTCCAGTGAGAACTACCAGAGGAGAAGACCTGTGCTTGGAGCTTACAGAGAAGCTCTCAAGGATTCCTCAAAACAAGTGACCTTCCTCTTCCATGCATGGATCCCACCACTGTTAAGGGTGATGCTTCTACCCTCATCCTCCCCAGCTGGCACCTCTGCTGGCTGTAGCAGCCACTGTGATTCCTGACCAGACACTTCCTTTATGGACAGCTGTGCCAGAGTGCATTTCAAGTCTGCTTCCTGCTGTGCCAAGGCAGATTGGCTTAATCAGACTATGGTATACCTGTTGTGAATGTTTCATGATTCGCTGGACTTGCCAATTGTAGCTGCTCTGATTGCACCCCTGCTGCTTGTTTGACTGCATGGTGGCTCCCAGCCAGGACCCAGGGATGGGAAGTCAAGTTAATTTGCAACAGTGAAGGTAATATTAATCTTACCTTTCATTTTTTAAGCATACGGTTAGGGACCAAGAAAATGGCTTTCTTTCCCCTTAAATACGAAGCCTCTCAAAGAGGAGAAATTGAGTCTGTTGTCATTGGGGCTGTCCTGTTTCTCAGCACAAACCCAGAGTACATAATACCTAGTAATGATTGTGCTGTACCCTGCTGAGACTGGGCAGGGAATGAGAGCTAGTGCTGATGAAACTTCATTTCAGACCATGCCTGGCTGGTCCACATCTCCCAATTATTTCATAGTTGCCTCACTGTTGGATGTGAGTCTTCAAGGATTGATTTCCTTGGCCTCACTTGCAGCAGCTGTCATGCTTGGCTTGGTGCCATGGGTACTGGGTCTCGTTGTGAGGGAATGCTCTGCATTGCCATCAGCCCCAAATCTGGTAGGGAGGTGCAGGTGTCCCCATCCTTTGCCACCTGGCTGTCTGACAGTGCTTCATTGTGTTTGTAATGGGATGTTCTCATTTTCCTTTGCACACTGTTCTCAGGCTGATGGGACTTGAGAATAATGTGCTCAGATGAGTTGTAGGCCGCCAGCCCAGCCAAGTTTCTGACAGTGACGAAAAGTCTTCTTGTGCTGCCTGCTCTGCCAGCAGCCACAGCAGCACAAAGAGAGGGCTTTGTGTTCGAGCTGTCTGTTTGGGTTTGTAACAGGAGTGTGTGTGCAGCCAAATGGCTTCTTCAGCAATTCTCAAATAATTCCAAATGTGTGAACAAACCCAAGGCTTGCTGCTGCCCCACCAGTCTGCTCCATGCTGTGTCCTCTGTGAGATGGGAGCGCCAGGGAACCCAGGCACTGAGGAGCTTCCAGTGTGAATATCACTGGTAACTGTCCAGCTTTCCTCTCTCTGTACTGGATCTTGGTGGGTTAATATCACTGGTTTAAGACCCAGCCCGTTTATTCGTGTCTAAACCTTGCAGCTTGGTGGCTCATCCTGGGACAGTGTCCCCACTTGCTTTGTCACTGTTGTGTGGAGGTGGGACAGGCGGTGGCAGGGCACAGCCTCAGGTCTGGGTGCTGTGTGGCCATGTTCGGGTTGGCACTGGACCTAGGGGGCTTGGGGTCAGGAGCTGGGAATTGCACTGGGGAAGGTGGTACCCTGGCCTATATGTGCTTCCTGGCCCAGGCACTGAGCTTGAAAACAACCTAAACAGGAACATTTGTCCCTGCTTTATGTCTCAGATATCCAGCAGTTTTCAGCTGTAGCCTGTAAGAACTGAGAATTTGAGGAGTTTGTTCTGCTTGTTTGTTTGGAGATCCTTGGACTACTTCCAGCACTTCTTTGGAGGAGCAGCTAGAAGAAGCAGGCCTGTCTTTGCAACACAAGAGTATATGGACTTTGCCTTTTATTTTGAGTCTATGCTTTCTTTTCTTGACAGTGGCCTGTCAATCCAAAAGGATTAAACAATCATTGCTGCATTGTAGGAATAAAGCTCAGTGATAGAGATAAGACTTCTCTGGGGTTGGTGCAAGACTGTCAAAAGACAAGGAGCAATGTCCTACCATGGCCCTCCCACTTTCTCGCCCATGTGCCAAGCATGTTTCTGTAACGTGTATTTTTCCAAACAGAGAAGTGTATCTGGGTATGGGTAGAATGGAGTAAAAAAACAAAAACAAAGCTTAAGTCCTCCTGTACATGTGTGCCTCTCTGGGGAGGATGGAGCAAAGGTCTGCCAGCACCATCAGCACCATGACCAGCACCATCAGCACCATGACTGACTGATGAGACAGAGCTCTTGAATACCGCAGGGATCAGAGCAGTGCATGAGCCTATGCAGAATCGCTTTGGGGAGGGCTCAGATCTGCTTGTATAAGCATTTCTTGTAGCAGTGATCTTTATGCAGAAAAACTGTGTAGCTCTGAAATGTTGATCCTTTCTCCTGTGCTGCGTGCCTTGTCTTGCTAGTACAGCTGTTCAGGCAGCTGTGCTGTGGCCTTGCTCAGAGACCAGTTGCAGTAAAAATAACACCTTCCTCCCATTCTCTCTCTCTCTTTTTTTTTTTTTTAAGCAGTCAAGGGCAAGTGCTGCTTCTTGAATACATGGCAGTAATAACTAGCCTAGATTTGGGCAGCCTGACTCTGTGCTGAGGTGTCTCATTAGCTCTGAACTAACGGTAGGGCTCAAACCTCTGAGTTGAATGTGCTCTTCCAGCAGGTCAGCTGATGCTTCTTGTGAGCAGAAGGTGGTTGTTCCACAATCGTTCTAGGAAGCTGAAGCAGTATTAGGGATCACAGAATTAGTCTCTGTGGGCAAGATTCCCTTGCCCTGTCCTGTAAAAAGCATGTGCTGGTGACACCAAGAACCCTGGGTTTGTCACCTGTGGATAGCACTGCTGCCTGTGACTCAGCTGTGGCTTTTCCAGATCTGTGGCTCAAGGCAGGGTTTCTTTCTTTGTACAGAAATGGCCACTGGAAACGTTTCAGTGCTATTTAGTTTCATATCATCTTTCCTTTTTTTAAAAGAAGTTGCAATGAAAAAAAGCAACAACAAAACCCTAATTACACCATCCAGATCTGTACATGCTTCAAGTGAGCCACTATGGGATCGTATTACTGTAACCTTGGTCCTCATCTCCACCCTGCTGCGTGTCACTGTCCTTCCCTGAAGTGTTGCTCTGGGTGTTAGGAGCTTTTGTCATCTTAAAATACCCTTCAATGCAGAAAGACTCAACCAAAAATTCCACTGAATATGGTAAAGCATTATCTGATCTCTTAGTACAGACAACTAGAAACTCTTCCAGATATTTTGTGAGGATACCTGGGTATGGAGTAATGTCATGATGCTTCTCTAATGGAGCATGTGCATCTCTGAGAAAAGGGAAGGCTTGTGCAATCGTGGTTCGGGAAAATGCAGCTCCTTTCTCGTTTCCTTTGTGGTGATGGAAATGTTTTATCTTTTCTGATTTTGAACCCTTTCACAAAGAGAACCCTCATAAATTCCCCTTGTACTTTTGATGCATTCTGGGGGTTTTTGGAGTTATTTTCAGTTATCTTTTAGGCTGCCTGTGCATTGCTAAAGAGAAACCTTGGTCTTCCCCAGAGGTTTTGCCAATGGAGCACAGCAGGAGGGATTTGTACTTCTCTCTGCAGCTTCAGTAGCACCTTGTAGTTCTGTGCTTTGTGACATACGTTTCAAGTGGGAGATACTCCCCACTGTGAATCCTGTTAGGCTTCTTAACTTGTCACACTGAGGGAAAAATAAGTGACAGACCTCTGTAATGTGAATTTTTTGATGCCACTGCCTTAAACTCCCCTTGAAGCAGGCAGAACCCTAGGTCTGGCAGATGTGTGAAAAGGGCCCCATCCTGCAGTCTAGGGGCACAGGTCACTGCTTGTCTTTGGTTCACAGAGAAGCTGATGTGAACCTGCTGCCAAAAGGCTGAGCCTGGTGCTGTGTGTCTGTCCCTGTCCCAGTATGTATGTGGCTTGTGTTTTGTTGCCCTACTGTCTATCATAACAAGTTAAAAATACACACTGGTGTTTTTCTACAGTGTAGGTAGAGCATTCCTTTGAAAGTTCAAGTGGGAAAGTGATAGGCACTGGCAAAAATCTGCTGCTTTCAGTGTGGTGCCAAAGGGAGTTTGTCTGTTTCCCATTTCACTCTTCTCAAGGCCATTTTCAGCATCTTTTGAAGAAGCTGTACTTATCCCTGCCCATAAGGTTATGGTTGATCCCATATCTGAGTTCGAGATGCAAATCCAGCATCTGCACTTCAAACAGTCAGTGATGCTTACAAGAACCAACTGAAAACGATGCCTGAGCTGGTAGAAATGCCTTGCAGTGAGAGCCATGGAGCTCAGCCTGCTCAGCTCTGGAGAGGTGCCAGTGTGCAAGTACCCTTTGTTCCATGAAAATACTGTTCTCAGACTCTTTAACCTGGCACAGAAAGTCACAGTTAACATAAATGCTTGCGCTTGGTTTTAGCTGAGTGCAGTCAGTGTAGGCATTGGTACGAGTATATAATATATATTCTATTTGAATGCAATGCAGAGGTTTGTACAGAAGGCCTGATCCAGTGGTAGCATGGGCATTTCTGTTCTTGAAATGGAGGTCGAGGGGAGCGTGGAGAAGGCATTTTATGCCAACAAGGGCAAAGAAATACACACAAAAATACACATGGTGGCAGGAGTGGGTTAAAACACAAGTCTAGACCTTGGCTGGTAGAAAGTGTGTCAGAAGTCCATATGTCTGTATGGTCCCCTGACCCCCATAGCTCTTGTGATGCTTTTTCATTTGTTTTTGTTTTTTCTGATGCTAATTCTCTTTACTTTGTTTCCCTGTTCAGTATGTCGAGACTTTGCTATTCTGGAAGATCATACCTTGGCCCATAATTTACAGGAACAAGAGAGTAAGTAGCAATGATCTTTAGAACAAACTGAAGCAAGCTTGTCCCAACAGATATCTGGCTTTATTTGATTTTGCTAAGAAAAATGCTTCCTGCTTTTATTTAATTTTTTCATTTTAATGGAATATAGTTTATTATTGGTGTCTTCACTATCCTGTAACACTATACTTCACTCTGCTCCAGCTCACATTGTACCCCAGAGATAGTTGCATTTCATATTTCAATTTTGTGCTCTCCTTTAGAGTTGAGTTTGTTTATGCCGTTTATGATAAAATTGCATGTAGGAGTGCACTTGGGGTTTTGTTGCTGTGCAAGGTTTTTAGAAATGACTAGCAATTTTGGAAGCTTCAAATTTTATAGTCTGACCTGAAGTACAACCAGAAGAGATCTGTTCGTTTACTTACTTCAGAATTGCCAGTGTCTGCCTTTTGAAAGGAGCCTTCCTTTTCAGACATTTTGAGGTAGGGCAGCTGTACCCTAGCAGGG